>JAODAL010009496.1:0-110410 GCA_025379985.1 Phyllomedusa bahiana | reverse complement strand
CCCACATTTTGAAAAAACCGTTTGGTCTAGTCACCACATGTTTTCTTTGGATTTACAAAGTGGCTACGCCCAAAACCCCATTTCCCTCAGTTTTCCCCCCCCTTTCCCAAAATAGGAAAACGGGGGGGCCCTCCCGACATAATTTTCCCAACCCGGGGGTCCATTTTCAACACATGCCAATTTTGTTTGGGGTCTGTTTTAAACCCGAGGGGGCCTTTGGTCAAAGGTCCAATGATCGCGCTATGCCCCTTTTGGGTTCCTGGCTAGTATGGGTTTTTTGGGTTTCCCAAAATTTAAAACCCTTTGCCCCTTTGTCAGTGCATGTTGAATGATTGTCTTACTATATAATCGGGTAGCCCTTAGTCAAAAACCGAATCCAAAATTTACCCTCCTTTTTGAAATTTTCCCAAAAGGGGGAACTTTTTGGTGGGACCAGGTACGGCCCCACTTTTGGGATCCCCCTTTTAAGGGGGGGTGGATGGAAAACTCCCCATGGCAAAAAAATTTGTGGCGGGGGGTTTTTGGGTTGATGGTAGTTATTAGTTTCCCCATCCGGGCCCTCCCCAAAACCCGATATCAAGGAAGGGGAAAAAAATTCAAAAGGGAAATCTCAAACTAAAAAAAAGAAAAAACGTTTTTGACTTTCCCGGGTTTCTTTTTACAAACTGGGGGAAAAATTTCTTTTTTTGGAACAAAATTCCCAATGAAAAAGATATCGTCGTTGATCTACCCCCCAGGGCAAATAGGGTTAAAGGAAAGGAGGAGGGGGCCCAACCGAAAGCCCAAAGGGACCTCCCACCACCCCAAATTACAGATTTGCTGGGCCCGGGGGAACGGGAAAACCCATGGTTTTTAAAACCCGTAGCTGGGGAAAGGGACGTCCCACCCCAAAAAAGGAAATAATTCCTTTTTTGGGGGGGTGAAATAAAAAAGGGTTCCCCCCAAAAAAATCGTTGTACCCCAAAAGATGAAACCCCCCTGGAAAGAAAAGAAATTAAAACACCCCTTAAACCCCAAACGGGGTTGGGGTATTAAATTTAAAAGGGGGCCTTTTCTCCGTTATTTGTTTAAAAGGCCCCTCCCAATCGAAACCCCTCAATGTGCTTTAATAGACCCATAGTGTCCCTAACAAAGGAGGGTTTGGTTTTTTCAAAAAAAGGTTTGCCAGTATGTGGTCTAGATAATACCACAATTTTGAAAAAAGACCCCTACCCCAGAGACAAGGGGAAACTTTTCCCCCTTTCAAGGGAGACCCCCCTTTTTGGGATTTTGGGGGCAAAGCAAAAAACGTAGAAACCTTTGGTTTTGGGGATATAAAAGTCTTTAATTTAAAACTTGGCAAGGGTTCCACCCCTTTTTTCCCTGTTTTAAAAAATTTTTTTAGTTCGCCTGAAAACCCATAGTATTTGCTGATAAACCCCCCATAAAATGGCTTCCGAAACTATGTGATTTCAGGGAAGGCGCCTTTAGCCCCGCCTTTATTTTCCGTGCCCGCCAGTTTTTCGGGTCTCACCCCCAAACCCGAGCTGCCCTTTGGCCCCTTTTACCGGGGGGGAAAGCGGGTTTTTCAGTTCAAAAAATTAAATTTGAAAAGTTTAATGGGTGTAGCTTTGTGGTGGGGGGGTTCTTTTGGGGGTTTTGGTTGTTTATTTTATCCCCCCTTTTTTGTTTTTTTTTTTTGTACTCCCACGCCGGTTTTTTTTCCCCTTCAAGGGGGCCCTTTAATGCTGAGGGAAACTAAGGTAGTGCCCCTTTTTTGTTATTAAAAACAGGGATGCCCATGTTTTTTTCCTGCATCAGAAACTACCACAGGAAATTTATCTACCCTTTTAATTTTTTCCGTGCCTTGCATTATTGCACCCTTTTATTTTTTTCCCAAAATCCCGGGTTTACTTTCCAACTATATTTTTCCCGACTGCCCCCTATAAATGTCATGGATGATTGAAACATGTTGGGAGGGGACCAATGAGGAAAAAAAGGGTTTTTTTTGAATTGGGGGAAAGGTTTTCCCGGACAGGAACCCCCTTTAATGGGGGGCGATTACCTTTTTCTTTCCTTTTTGGTGGGGGGTATATTAGGTTTACAGGGCCGGGGTTTTGTATATCACTCGGTTCCACCATGTGGTTGTTTTTTTGCCTCCCACAATTTTGTGGGGTTCCTTTGAGAAAATTTTTCCGGATTTTTAAACTATATCTAATAAAAGTTATTTTTTAGGACCGTTTTTTTCCTCTTTAAATTGTTTTCTTCTTTTTACATCTAAAAATGAATCCAACCCTTCTCCAAATCCGGGCCCACTATAACTTTTTAAAAATTATTCCCTCTAAAAATGTACCCAAAGACCCTTCCCAAAACCCCAGGTCACTTAACGGGGTTCTATTTTACATCTAAAAAATGTACCCCCCAGCCCCCTTCCCAAAAACCTGGTCACAAAAAAATTGTTTATTTTTAATTACATCAAAAAAAGCATCCAACCCTTCCCCAAACCTGGCCTATAATTTGTTATATTTTTAAACATCTGAAATGTATCCAGCCCCTTCTCCAAAACCCCGGGGCACTAAAACTTGTGATATTATTACAATAAAATGCCCCCAAACCCCCTTTTTTTAAAATTTGGGTTAGTAAATTTCCCAAAAGGGCAATTTCCCCTTTTGGCAGGGGTTCCCCCAGCCCCACCGCCTAACATTAAAGAATTTCTTTCTAGGGTTTATGAAAGAAACTTTTTTTTCCCTCAAGAAAAAAGGGGAAAGCCCCCTTGTTTTTTAATACAGCCCGGGGTACTGAAAAAATTTTTAGGGGAGATCTCTATACTGGCCCTTAAAATTTTTAAAACATATTTATCATGCCCCCCTGAAAGGCCCTTTTCTTTTAAAAACAAAAAAAACCCCAAATTTGCAAATCTTTCGGGGTACTTATCCCCCCAATTCCTTTTATTTTTTTTGTTCCCCTGCCTTTTTTCCGGGTTAAAACCCTCTAAAAATGTTTTTTCTTCCATGGTCCCCAAAAAACTGTCCACAATATTCCATGTGGGGTCTAACCAGTGATTTGGGTATAGGGGGAAAATAATTTCTCAACATGTGCATCAAATCCCCCTTTTAAAAAAACCCCCATGACCCTATTAGCCTTGGTGCGGGGCCCCCCCCTAAACCCCGGGGCTTTCATTTAATTTTTACTGTCCCCCGGGTTCCCCAAATTCCTTCTCCATGTCATTTTTAAACCCAGTGTTTTTCCATTTAACATGTAACATTTTAAGGGTTTTTCCCCCCCAAGTGCATAACCTTGCTTTTACAGGCAACCTAAACTCCACTTCTCTGAAAAAGCCTCCAATTTAAACCAGATCCCTTTTTTAATAAAAAACATTTTTCCTCTATTGTGTGGATTCCTTTACAGGTTTAAAAATCATGGGAAAAAATCGATAATTCTACTGTGAAAAATCCCTGTGAAAGTTCTTTTATAAAAATTTTTAAAGGGGATCCCCCAATTTTGACCCCTTTGGGTTAACCCCACTATGACGGGATCCAGTCGGGAGTATGCACCTTTTAATTACCCCCCCTTTTTTTGTTTTCAAACCGGGTAGCCATTGCTTACCCATTGCACAAAATTTTCCCCCAGCCCAAAAACATTCTCATTTTATTTTAACCAACCTTTTATTGGAAAGTATCAAATGCTTAAAAAAACCCCAAAAATATAAAAATCCAGTGCCTCCCTCGATCCATTGGGGGAAAACTAAACCTATTCATAAAACCTATGAGATTAGTTTACGGGCCGAACCTTCAAAACCCCCATGCTGGAACAGCGTTTTTCATTTATTTTCAGTGAGATACCCAGGATGGGCAATCTCGAGAAACCCTTCAAACCATTTACCAACAAAAAGGGGTTTAAAGGGTTATCGGCCTATGTTTCCAGGATCACTTTTTGACCCCTTTTTTGAATTTGGCACCAAAATTTTCCCTATGCGCCAAATTTTTTGGGGACTTTTCCCCCAAATTATTATACAGTCCAAAAATTTTTTAAAAATAGGGGCCCAAATAAAATTTATTTAAAACCCCCCTTTTGGGAACCCCTTTTGGGTTACCGTCGGGGCCTGGGGATTTGTTTTTTTTTAAATTTCCTGAGGCGGGCTGCACTTTTTCCTGGGTTAGACAAAAACCTTTTAATTGGGAATTTCCTCCCCCCCTTTGCCCCTTAAAACAGGAAGCATCCCCCTCGGTAAATACCAGGGGAGAAAAAATTTGTTTAATGGGTTTTGCTTTCTTCTCATCCCCCTCTACAGTCTCTCCCCCCAGAAATTTTTTAAAGGGGGCCAACATTTTCTTTTTTAAATTTTTTTTACTATTTTATATTTAAAAAATTTTTTGGGGTTAGTGTTACTTTCTAGGGCAATAGTCTTTCAATCCCCAAAGCTTTGCTTCCTTTTTCTTTATTTTTAAAAATTTATTTTTTTCCCTATATCTTTTTTAGCGCCTCTCATGCCCCCCCCCTGTTTTAGTAGTAAAAAGCTTTTTTTTTTGTTTTTTTTTGCCTCTTTTACATCTCTTTTGATCCCTTTTTTGGGTTTTTCATGTTTCTAATTATTTTTTTACCATATGGGATGTCCCCCTCACAGTGGGGGCTAAGAAGTTTTTAAAAGATCCCCCATTTACTTTTTGTTTTGTTATTTTTAAACACAATTGTCCCAGTCAAACTGTTTAAAGGGCCCCCAAGCAGGGTAAAAAATTTGCCTTACCAAAAATTTAGTGTTTTTATGGGGCTCCATGACAAAAGCTCTATTAAGGATAAATGGAAGGTTTTTTATAATTTTGGGCACCCATTCCCTAGGGGGCCCCCAACCTGAACTTTTTTTACTCTGTAGGTCTATTAGTCAATTTTTAAGTTCGGAAGGGGCCCTTTCCTATCGGTTCCTGCACCATTTGGGGGAAAAGGGAAAATTTTTTTTAGTTATAACAAAAAACCCTTTTTTCCCTTTTTGGGGGAGCTAAAAAGGGTTTCAGGGTTCCCCCCTTTTTGTCTTGGTATTAGTCGCCCGAAAAACCCCCTCATTCGAATTTGATGCTTCAACTATTTTTCCCGAGGGGTATAACTTCCCCGGGTTTTTTATAAATTTTTGGGGGGCCCATACCGATCCAATTTGAATTTTATTAACGGTTTTCTACCCCTTTCCCTGTAAAATTTACAAATTTAAAGATTCCCCCCTATTCATAAACCGTACCCATTTCTTCCCCCAGTGTTGGCAAAAACAGGGTTTTACATAGAACAACCCTCCCCCCTTCCGGTTTAGTCACTTCTAAATAGCTGTAACCCCGCAAATTAAAACCCCCCAGTCCCCTGCTCTTCCCGCCCTGTCCCCATTTTTCCCAAAATATGTCATATTTTTCTTCTGTAATTAATAATTCAGTTCATTTTTTTTTGTTTTGGCAGTCCCTGGCATTGGGCAGCATGCAAATTTTTTAAAATTTTTCCCTTTTTTTTTCCCCCCCCCTCCCTAATTTTTTTTAACTATTTCTTCACCCCCCCCTCCACTCCACCCCCTGATTTATTCCCAAAAACCCACTCTTATCTTCACTATCTTTCTTTCTATATATGTATTAAACCCCCCCCCCCAGTCTCTATTAAAAAAATTCCTCCAACTTCCCGGGCCCTTTTGTCCCCAAAACCCAAATGCACCCCCCCAATTTTTGGTGCCGCCCATCCCTAGCATAGAGTCTGTAGCCAAGACAGAAGTCAGGCCCCCGTTCTCCAAAAACCCAAACCCCCTTTCCTACAAACCAAATTTTTTTCCACTTTTTTTAATTCTCTAATCTCCCGCGCCCCTTTTGGTTTGGCCCAGGAAAAAGGGGAATATTTTGAAAAAAATTACCTTGGAGGCCTTGCCCCGGCCTTTTTGCCTAAGTCCCCGAAAAAACGTTTTTTAAAGGGCCGCCAACCCCCTCTAACTTTTTTCAATTTGGGGCCTTTTTGGGCCCTGACAGTGGATTTTCACCACCCCCACCCAGCAACTGTCAACCCAAACCGCGATTTTGTCGCCCGGGGCCCCCGGTAAACAACACACGGTTTTGACGATCCGGGCCCTTTTTTTGGCAGATTTCCCTTTCCCGTGCCCCTTATAATGGATTCCCCAACTACGCTCAAGTCTAGCCTGGGCCTGCAACTCCTATTCCCAATCTTACTGGAGCAACAGGGGGGAAATGTTTTTGCTGCAAACAAAAGGGAAATTTTTGAACCGACATCCCCCCCCCTCCGCCAAACTTGCAAATTTGTTGGGGGGGTACCAGTTTTAAAACAAGGGCCTTTCCCCGACACTCTTCCCTCTAAAACCCCTTTTTTCTGCTGTTACCCAGCTGCCCGCCTCGTTCCTGCCCCCCCTGCGGGCCAAACCCCCCCCCAATCTACACCGGGGAGTGATTGCTAAATTGGGCAGCCGGCTCCTTCCAAGTTGGCCCAAAGGATCTCAGTTTTTTCCCCCTTGCTCAAAATTTTGATCCAGGGAAAAGGGCTTCCCAAATGTGCAGTGTGCACAAATCCCTTTCCCCGCAGTATTTCCTCCAAACCCCCCAAAAGTTGCCAAGGTTTTATACTTTTCCAGGGTTTTGCACGGACAGCATTGTCAAAAATGGAAAATCTGGGGATGAAAAAAAAAAAAAAATTTCCTTTTCAAATAAAGAAAAATCTGTAAAAACTGCCCTTTTTAAAAGCCCAAATCTAAAGTCCCCCCCAAAATTAGTTCCACTTAAACCAAAAAAAAAAACTTTAGACCAAAACAGAAACACCGCACACTCGGAATACCACTTTGGCTACTTTCTTTTAAACCCCCCTTTAAACCAAAAAAATTTTACAGTGGGAGTAGTAACACCCTTTTTTAGAAGGCAAAATAAAGAATCCGCTTAAAAATCCGCCAAAAAACCCGTCCTGTGTAGACAGGCCCCCAACAAATTCTCTTAAACTTAGAGTTTGAAAACGTTGTATGAAGCCAGGTAAAACCTTTGCGACAAAAAAATCGGACACAAACCCTTCCCAAAACGCAAATTGCTGGAACATTATTATTTTTCCACCACTAAAACCAGAGATATCTCAGTATTTTTTCTACAATGTACACAGTTTGGGGACTTATTAGACCCCCCGCTAATATCCCGCAGCTAGTTGGGGTTTGGGAGTGACTCATTAAAATCCTTGGCGGATTTTTTTACAAAATTAAACTGGAAACCCTAATGACTGCAACCCCCAGTGCTGGAGGGGCCTTTAAAAATTTGGGCCTAAAGATACTCAAAAAGGGTTTTTAAATCCCGGGAAAAAAAGGGGACTGGGGAGTACTTGGAAGTCTTGCTAATGCTCTCATCCTCTCCAGGATAGACAATCATGGTGGCTGTATGTGATCTGCAAGGATGGACTCATACCCAAATCAGTTGAGAGTGCTTTCCACATGGATAAGAGAAGGCCATAAAGAATTCCACAAACCATAACTTTGCCACAACCAGCTTGTGTTCTTCCAGCAATGGTTGCAAGGTGTTTGTTCTCTGATGTTCCCTTTCTGTCACGCCAAAGATCAGAGAAGACAACCCTTTGCCAGTCAGCAGAGGTCCGATTCCGATACTGCCATAGAAATTGAAGTCTCTTCTGATTATCTAGCTTGGTTAGCAGTTATCTCCTGCGTGGATACATAGTAGGGTTTGTATCACCCCCTGGGTCAATTTGGTGGTTTGCTGCGCCGCTGTAGTGTGTTGATTCTTCCTTACGCATCTTTATACCTGACGCTCACCTCACACATCAATGGCGCGTGGTGCTCCACAGTTCCCATGTCACTTATTCACAGTGGTGACATTTGTCTATTCACAATGAACTTTTACCACAGCAGCATGTCAGCAGTTTACACACAGAGACGAGGGATATGTGTGCAGACAGCCTATTACTCATCTTATATACTCCTCAAGCCAGCTCACCACCACTTGACTTCCTTCATGAGCCATGCACTGCTGATGTTGAAAGTAGGAAGTGGTCATAATAATGTGACTCAACTGTGTATCAAGGTAGATATAATGTAGTTTACAAAGTATTGCATACACTGGAAATAAATGTAACAATCTGTCTGATGTAAGGTTATTATAAGGGTGCGTTCACACGGCATTGACAAAATACCGGTGGGATTTAGTCTTTTTTTGGCACGCAGGTGGCGGCTTTTGTCCATGGTTTGTGAATTCAAGCCGTCCTCCTTCACGTTGACCTGTTCATGTTCCACCAGAAAGTTTTTCGTTACGCCGACGGTGTTAAAAAAAATCAGGCGGAAAATCCGTGCAGTCTGGACTACTGCATGGATTTTCAATTTAAGTCTATGCAGGGTTGACAGTTGGTTTGCAGACGGTTTTCGAAGCCCTAAGGGCTTGTTCACACGGCGTTTTAACTCCGTGTTAACTACGCTTTTTAGATCCGTCTCTGGGACCGACAGGACGGATCTAAACAATTAGCAGTGAGATCGCCGCTGCATCTTCCTCATAGCCCGCAGTGATAATCTCACTGCTAATTTTTTAGATACATCTCTGGGTCTGTCCGGTCGGTCCCAGAGACGGATCTAAAAAGCATAGTTAACACAGAGTGAAAACGCCGTGTGAACAAACCCTTACACTGTTTACACCGTGTCCTTTGCTGGGGTTTATCGGGGATTCCCTGACATTAATTGTAGCTCTGGCACATACCTATGATCGATGCCACTCTGTGATATAAGCATCCATGTTAACTCCTTAATGACCTCTCACGGTCTTTCGACGTCGGGCATTTCAGGTTGTTGGTCTGCAGCAAAGTCTTTTGGCGTCGCTGTGCAGACATCGGAGTTTGCAGCGCCCACCGCTGCAGCAGCGCTGGGAGCGGGGCTGTACTACACAGCCCTGTTCCCAGCGCAGCTCCTACAAGCACTGGGAAGCGGGGGAAACCTCCGCATCCCGGTGCTTCAACCCTTTGATTGCCGCAGTTCGTCACCGCAGCGTAATCAAAGGGTTTCCCTGCTCTGTCGGGTGATCGGAACACCCGGTGACCCGACAGAGCCCGGGGAACGGCTGCACATTCAGCTCTGGGGACCTAGAGTGGCTCCAGAGCTGTCTGTGTAACAAGCCAGTGATCAGGGCAGTGACTGTGTGCTGACACAAATTATAATGTATTAGCATATACGAATATATATTTTGTAAAATGTAATAAAAAATAATAGTGCATACATTACACACACAAAAAAACCTACACATATTAGGTATCCACACGACCGTAAAAACCTGTAGAATTAATCTAACAAGTTATTAAGTGTGAAATGTCAATGAAACTTTTTTTTAAAAAATTCTGCAATTATTTATAAGTGAACTTGAACTATTCCCCCATAAAGTAAAACTCATCTCGAATAAAACTAAGCTTCATCCAACTGCGTCATTGAAAAAATAAAAAAGTTACAACGGTTGAAACACAAGGAGGCAAAAACTAAAAAAATGTTCTGGTCATTAACTACTTTTCAGGCGGTCGGCTTAAGGGGTTAAAAGAAAAAAAAAACAACCGGACAATGTACAGTTGTGTGCAAAAGATTTAGGCAGGCGTGAAAAAAATGCTGCAAAGTAAGAATTTTTTCAAAATATAAGTATTATTAGTTTGTTTTGCAGCAGGACAAAAACCCCAAATATACAGCCAATGTCATAGGCTTGGTTCACATCTGTTCAGAATCTCCATTGCAGGGATGAAAACAGACACCAAAGGATCTTTTTGACAACGGACACCAACTGCGCCCAATGGACCCTTTTGACCTAATGGGTCTGCCGGGTCTCTGTAGTGGTGTCTGATGTTCACACAGAATTTTTTTTTTTACATGATTCCTGATGGAACATGTAACAGAAGTTATGAACCGAACTTCCGACATATGTGAACCAAGCCTTAAAGGGAACATAGTTTATGCCCCCCTTGCTGAGGGCAGCACAAGCTAGTTTCAGACCTGCTGTTTCCAGCGCTGTGTCCCTTATTCTGTAAGATGCTGGAGTTTTAGAGCATTTACCCCTCAAATCTTATTCATGAGCAGGTGTTAGCCCCGCCTACCAAAGGCTAGCCCCGCCCACTGACAGTTATTCACATGTTTCTACCTATTCAAAGTAATAGGTTTATCAGTTGTGAGGTGGGCGGGGCTAGCCTCAGGTGGGCGGGTCATGAATTAAACAGACTCTTTTCATGACTCTTTTCTGGCTGAAAACTGCAGGTTTGAACACTAAATACTCTAAAACTCTATACTCTATAGCAGGGGCGTTGCTAGGGTCCCAAAGCATCCGGGGCCCGGGCCCTTTGTGTTAAGTTTTGCTCAGTAGGGCGGAGTTCACACAGCATTTTTCACGCCCCATTGTGAACTGCAGCATGTATTTTTACAGAGAAAAAACTGTAGCCAGCGCATCCTTCTGATTTATTCTTCCCAGAACAGGAAACCCTAGCTCTCAATGAGACCTATGAAATACCATAATGTCGGGCGTATTGAAGCGCAATTACACGCCGAAGTACAGACCGACATTACGTGGTGTGAACATACACAGTGTATTTTTGGGGCATAACTGCTGTAATGCGTCCAAAGTGCGCCCCACAAATACGGTAAAAATCATAGCGGTGAGGGCCTGGTTACTGGTTGTTTCCCTGGAAACAGAACCCGCCCGTAAAAATAAGTGACCTGCACAGGGGAGAAGTGAAAGTGGATGGGGGGTTGGCCGTATAGCGGTGCGCACAGGTACGCTGTGTGAACATACCCTTAGGCCATGTTCACATGGTGTACAGCCGCATGTACTCTACACGCCTCAGTGCGCTGTACATTTTGGAAGTGCGCGCTGTTCAGGGGGGCCGGCTCCATTCACTACAATCATCAGCGGCGCGTAAGCGCCACGAAGAATTGACCTGTCCCTTCTCTCACCCAGGCGTACGATACGATCGTAATTGTATGGGAGGAGACAGACGTAATTCATAGTTCTCTATGAGAGCTATGGTTTAAAACCCAAATAATTGTGGGCACATGTTGGGTGTATTGATGGGCAATACGCCGCAAAATGTACCCTGCAGTTACGCCGTGTGAACCAAAAGCCTTGGGCCTGGCTGCAGCAGCTAAAAACATAGGAAAACCCTGACAAATGACAGGTATAAAAATTCTATTCAAATATAATTCATCTTCAGGTTGTGTTTTACAGTGTAAGGGACAAACAGGCAGGATAATGATATAGTCACGTGAATGAGGTGATATTGTGATATTTGTGTACATACAGTACATACACATTTGCATACATACATATACACACACACACGTACATACACACACATGTTTACACATACACGCACATGTATACACATACACGCACATGTATACACATACACGCACATGTATACACATAAACGCACATGCATACACACATGTATAGACATACACACACATGTATACACATACACACATGTATAGACATACACACACATACACACACATGCATAGACACATACACACACATGTATAGACACATACACACACATGCATAGACACATACACACACATGCATAGACACATACACACACATGTATAGACATACACACACACACACATGTATAGACATACACACACACTTATAGACACACACACACACTAGACACACACGTATAGACACACACACACACGTATAGACACACACACACACGTATAGACACACACACACACACGTATAGACACACACACACGTATAGACACACACACATGCATACACATACACACACATTTATAGACACATACACATATGTATATACATACACATACACACACATGTATAGACACATACACACACATGCATACACATACACACACATGCATACACATACACACATGTATAGACACATACACACACATGCATACACATACACACATGTATAGACACATACACATATGTATAGACACATACACACACATGCATACACATACACACATGTATAGACACATACACACACATGCATACACATACACACATGTATAGACACATACACATATGTATACACATACACACATGCATACACATACACACATGTATACACATACACACAATGTAACAAACCCTACACACATGCATACACATACAACACATGTATACACACATACACATATGTATACACATAAAACACATGCATACACATACACATATGTTAGACAATACACACCCCCATGCATACACATACACACACATGCATACACATACACACATGCATACACATACACACACATGTATAGACACATACGCAATGTTTTACATGCACAAACATTTATACAATTTAGTTAACATTCATGTTGTTTCACTAATTATAAATATCTAGCATTGGTCTCTACAGTGAGGCTACTCACTCACTTGAGACCTTCATGATATGGGCACCTGTGGAAGCTTCTGTTGACTCCATAACAAAATCACTGTAGCTACAGGCAGGAGATGGTGTGGGACCCAGGAGCAAGACAGGGGGCGGAGCCTATCACTCGCTGTATGAGGCTGAACTTCCTGACTCTTGTGCTGGACGTGGCTGCAGGCACAGAGTCAGGAACTTCAGTGAGTGAGCACCGGTCCCCTCCCCCTCCTAAGCGCCACGCACACCCCGGGCAGTCTCCCTGCCTCCCCGCAGCTCTTTACTTACAACCCTGAACTGCATGGGGCATCCAGGGGAGACGCATGCAGCTGCTGACGATTTGAGGTTCGGGGCACAGGCAGGGCTATTCGGGGCTTGTGCCCCGAACATTACTGCCTAGCGACGCCCCTGCTCTATAGCATGTTACAGAATAATGGACACAGCGCTGGAAACAGCAGGTCTGTCACTAGCTTGTGCTGTCCTCAGCAAGGGGGGCATCACCTATGTGACAGGTTCTCTTTAAACAGGACCTACCACCTCCAGAGAACCGTATAAAGAATAGAAAGCTAAAACTGAAACACTTACTTAAATATGTTTAATTTGGGAAATTCAGACAAAAAAGGGGACATTACTTACACCACCATTGTGGGCCCTGTTCACAGCTCAATAGCTGGACTAAACTGAGCCCAGGAGCAGACATCTAGCCTTATATGCTTCTGGGAAAACAGACAGGTTGTCATCTTGATTTCTGAATAACAACTCATAGATCCCAATGCTAAGGGAACAATTAAATGATACAAACTGCACATTAGCTTGGTACCTGTTCACACCAGTATGCAGAAAAACCACAGTATAATGCATGGAGAGACTGCAGAAATGCAAAAATACCCATTAAACAACCAGCATTTCATCTGCAATTTAGTTTAAAAAAAGTGATTCTTAACTGTCAGGATATGTTCACACAATGTGTTGGATCCGATTTTGGATCCATTTTTAGATGCGTGTTTGGATCCGTGTTTCAGACCCTAAATGGACCCAAACACGCATCTAACAATGTGCAGTGTGATCTCCATTGTGTTCAATGTAAAACACGCATTAGTGTTCAGACGAGTGATCGCCGATGAATGTTTTAGGATATGTTCACACGGCTTAAATTGTCGCATATTTTGGTTTGCATTTCGCCGCACATTGCGCTTTATATGGGGTGAAATGCGCACCATAATTACGGTAATTCATAGCTCTCATAGAAAACTATGGATTACGCGTCTTTCCCCCCCCCACACGTACAATACGATCGTATTGCACACGCAGGGGGAGAATTGACATGTTAATAGTTAGGGGCGAATATGCTGGCACCCCGGTGCTTTGGAATTACGTGCGTAGTTCCAATACACCTGGCATTTCGAATGGATCTGAAAGACGCATCAGAAAGACTCATGTAAGGCTATGTTCACACGGCTTATTGAGGCGCATATAGTACGTGTTGGATGCATATCAGATACTACCTTTGGATGCGTTTTTTGGATCCAAAAATGGATCCAACACGCCGTTTTGTAAGAGCTGTGCGACTGTGGAATCTTCTACCGGAGTAACTGGTCAGAAAGGACCTGGATGCATTTCTAGATGTAATAATATAACAAGTTATAGTGACCAGGATTCTGGAGAAGGGTCTGGATACATTTCTAGATGAATAATATAACAAGTTACAGTGACCAGGATTCTGGAGAAGGGTCTGGATACATTTCTAGATGTAATAATATAACAAGTTATAGTGATTAGGATTCTGGAGAAGGGTCTGGATACATTTCTAGATGTAATAATATAACAAGTTATAGTGACCAGGATTCTGGAGAAGGGTCTGGATACATTTCTAGATGTAATAATAGAACAAGTTATAGTGACCGGGATTCTGGAGAAGGGTCTGGATGCATTTCTAGATGTAATAATATAACAAGTTAAAGTGACTAGGATTCTGGAGAAGGGTCTAGATACATTTCTAGATGTAATAATAGAATAAGTTATAGTGACCGGGATTCTGGAGAAGGGTCTGAATACATTGCTAGATGTAATAATATATCAAGTTATAGTGACCAGTATTCGGAGAAGGGTCTGGATACATTTCTAGATATAATAAAACAAGTTATATTGACCGGGATTCTGGAGAAGGGTCTGCATACATTTCTAGATGTTTATACATAGAACAAGTTATAGTGACCGGATTCTGGAGACGGGTCTAGATACATTCTAGATGTAATAATATAACAAGTTATAGTGACCAGGATTCTGGAGAAGGGTCTGGAGACATTTCTAGATGTAATAATAGAACAAGTTATAGTGACCAGGATTCTGGAGAAGGGTCTGGATACATTTCTAGATGTAATAATATAACAAGTTCTAGTGGCCGGGATTCTGGAGAAGGGGCATTGATTAGATTGGAGTCAGGAATGATTTTTTTCCCTAAAATGAGGACAATTGGCTTCTACCTCATGGGGGGTTTTTGATTTCCTCTGGATCAACACTATAACACAACAGGCTGAACTGGATGGACGCCTGTCTTTTTTCAGCTTTACAAACTACGTAACATCAGACTACACAGGGCTTTTTTGTAGTCTGTAGTTATGGATGCACCTAGATTTTTGTAGAAGCCTATACACAAAACGATTGAAGATTTTTAATGAAGATTATACTCCTCACCATTACAATATAACAGGATAGATTGAGATGTTAGTTATGCACATGATAAAAAAAAGTAATGGAAACAAAATATTCACAACCAGGACCGGGACAACAGGTAGGCGGAGGTAGTCGACCGCCTAGGGCTCCATCACATCCCATACAGGAAGGGGGTGCAAATAGGTATGGAGTGGGCTGAATTTTACATTGGGTGGGAGGGGTTAAATGCCTTATTTGCCTAGGGCACCAGAATACCTGGTCCCAGCCCTGTTCACAACCTTGATCTATTCATATTGAATATGAAAGCCATTCGCAGAAATCCCCGCACTTCCACACAACGGCCGCTATCAAGAGGTTATTAGTGTTTGTCTGAGGAACGTTCTGCCGCGCTGAATGCAATTGGGTAAATCATCAGGATCGGCTGCTGGCGACTTCTGTGCAATTGACGACCAATGATGTCCCAGATGTGCTGAATGGGAGACAAGTCTGGAGACGCTGCTGACCATGATAGCACATTGAGACCACACAGGCTGCTCACAAAAGCGCAAGCAACATGCGGCCTAATGTCTTACTGACAATCGGCTCTTGAGAGTTTTGTCGAGAAATGGCCACCCCACTGGTTTAACAATTAAATCAGTGTACTACCAATCCATTAGTGTACCTGACATGAAGAAGAGAGTGGTCTGACTTCCATACATTATGCCACCCCAAACCATAATCCCAGGAATAGGAACGGTGTGAAAGGCCTTTTCATGACAATGACCAAATGTTCTCCTCACCAACCTCCAGCTATCATTGGGTCTAAGACTCATAGTCTAAGAGGATAGACTTCCATTCCAGCTTTCACTGCTGTCTTGCTGTGCACCATGATCACTTTGGCATGAGATCAATGGAACACTTGTAGCTGGACATCTGGCTCATAGCCCAGTATCATGTAACGTTGCTTTTTTGTTGACATTGTTTGCCACCGTAGGCTTGGGATTTCCAGTTTTACTTCCAGTGCAGAATGGATTACTATGCGCCCTTCTTCCAATCAGAATATCCATCCGTGCAGAGGTTCTCCTCATCGCACCCCTTCCTGTTATTCCAGTTCCTCGTTGCTCTACCGATCAGCCGGACACGCAACTTTGAACAGTGCTGAGTTTTGGAAAAGGCGCGTAGTGATCTGCAGGAGGTGTAACCCAAGGTCGCTCGGTTCAAGGATTCTGTCCCTATCAGTTTGTGACAAGTGGTGATAACTGGTTTGTCAACGAACAGGAGGCATCGCACAACCACCCCATTCCACTTGATCCAATTGTTGAGGTTTCATGTGGCTAAAAAACATTTCTTTAAATCTGGGTTTTTTTGCCACAGATTGGAACCAACTGCTTGAAAGTTCAATTTGCAGATGTTAGTGACACCTACTATCTTCTTAAATTTCCATAACCTTATCGTTTCTCCTTCTTGGTGTTAGGATTTCAGTGTTGAGGAGTGTATTTATGTAGTTGTTTCAGGGTTTTTTTTTTCATTTTAGATGCACTGGAGCAACAATGTATAATGTGGTCACAAAGATGGAGTTTAAGGAGGAATCTTTGGAGGCCATGCACTGTTAAGGAAGGCTGGGTGGCTTACTTTAAGATTTTAGAGTCAATAAAGAAATTCAAAGGTTAAAATTATTCATACACTGTATAACTCCCACCATTGTTCCGCAACAGAAAGGGAGAGGCTGGTATGGGGGAGCACATTAATTTACTGTACCAACCACAATTACAAACATGTGCACAGACAAAGACCACCAGATGAAGCGAGGAAACCACTGACTATTGACGAAAAACATTAACACTGAACACAGTTGCTTATTGGTCATTTGCAGGAAGTAAAGATGACTGAATGTTATCTGGATATTTTGGGCAACATTCAATTAACACCTGTGGACAGTTATATTTTCTATAGACCCTGAGGGGAATCAAGCTGTTTTTGCCAACTTTAAAAATTGACATCAGGTGAGCAACATTTTGTAACTTATGCCCTGTGAATTTATATATCTCACTGGCTGTCAGTGCTGGTGACTCATCAGCTTCTCAATACAGGTCAGAGCACAGAGCCCCTCCCGCACAGTATGTGATGCTTCTGTAGGGGAGGGTTGGCTTCTGGTCTTGTGTGTCTGTGCTGCCTGGATTAACCCTGTGTGTGCCTGCTCCCTCCTGCTCTCTACACAGATTGAGGAGAGCAGAGGTGAAGCTGATCTGTGGTCAGTACGATGTGACAGCAGTGAAGTGTGTTACTATAATCATGATGTGTCTGTGGCACTTTGACTATACTAATAGAACAGATCAGGGGGGCATGTGAACGGTTCATATCCCTCCCTGCTCTGCTGTATTAGTGAAACATCGTGATTATAGTAACTCACTTCACAGCTGCCCTGTGTCTGTTCTGATGGGAGGACAGCACAGAACAGGGTTTGTTTGTTGTTGCTTGAGATGTTCATGGAGATTTGTATGCTAAGCAGGGGGTATAGGAACACTTGCATCCCCTATGCTCTGCTATTAGCATACACAGCTTCACAGACCTCTGGCTCCATAGCCACTCATAGATCAGCCTTCTCCCTGCTGTCTCCTGACTCTGTGGAGAGGAGTAGCAAGAGCTCAGCCACAGCAGCACAGTGCAGCTGATCCAGCAGTGAGTAGCAGGCAGCAGACCTAGGCAGGCACACACAGGGTTAACTCTGGCAGCAAACCCCCTTGCCTCCCCCTGCTGTATAAAAGTTACTGCAGTTGGAGGAGGAGAGCTGTCTGTGTGCTGAGGGGAGGGGGGAAGAGGGAGGAGAAGAGGCAGACAAGAAGCACGCCCCTGAATTCAAAAATCCTATGGTGCCAGACACACTGAGGTGGGCTGTAGTGAGACAACTCCTTTAAATGCTGAACTCAGACTAAATCCCTGAACAAGTATAGACTCCAGACCAGACACCTAAACAAATACCGACTCCAGACCAGACACCTAAACAAATACCGACTCCAGACCAGACACCTAAACAAATACCGACTCACAGACCTAAACAATACGACCAACGACACCTAAACAAATACCGACTCCAGACCAGACACCTAAACAAATACAGACTCCAGACCAGACACCTAAACAAATATAGACTCCAGACCAGACACCTAAACAATTACCGACTCCAGACCAGACACCTAAACAAATACAGACTCCAGACCAGACACCTAAACAAATACAGACTCCAGACCAGACACCTAAACAAATACAGACTCCAGACCAGACACCTAAACAAATACCGACTCCAGACCAGACACCTAAACAAATACCGACTCCAGACCAGACACCTAAACAAATACCGACTCCAGACCAGACACCTAAACAAATACCGACTCCAGACCAGACACCTAAACAAATACCGACTCCAGACCAGACACCTAAACAAATACCGACTCCAGACCAGACACCTAAACAAATACCGACTCCAGACCAGACACCTAAACAATACCACTCAACCAACACCTAAACAAATACCCACTCCAGACCCGCCACCTAAACAAATACCCACTCCAGACCAGACACCTAAACAAATACCCACTCCAGACCAGACACCTAAACAAATACCCACTCCAGACCAGACACCTAAACAAATACCCACTCCAGACCAGACACCTAAACAAATACCCACTCCAGACCAGACACCTAAACAAATACCCATCGACAGACACCTAACAAATCCCATCAGACCAGACACCTAAACAAATACCGACTCCAGACCAGACACCTAAACAAATACAGACTCCAGACCAGACACCTAAACAAATACAGACTCCAGACCAGACACCTAAACAAATACAGACTCCAGACCAGACACCTAAAATCGACTCCAGACCAGACACCTAAACAAATACAGACTCCAGACCAGACACGTGAGCAAGTACAGACTCCAGACCAGACACGTGAGCAAGTACAGACTGCAGACCAGACACGTGAGCAAGTACAGACTGCAGACCAGACACGTGAGCAAGTACAGACTGCAGACCAGACACGTGAGCAAGGACAGACTGCAGACCAGGCATCTAAACAAATATAAACTCCAGATGCCTGAGCAAGTAAGGACTCGAGACCAGATCCCTAAACAAATAAAGACCCTAGATCAAACCCTTATTAAGTGAAGACATGGACACTTAAATCAGAACCTCTAAAGAGATGCCAAACCAGACCCCCTAAATACAGACCCAGACCAACTAAATAAATATAGACCTCAGCTTAAACTCCTGAAACAACTACAAATACCAGATTTCCAAAATACTCAACTCAGACCCCCTAAATTAATACAGAACCCATACCCACTGAACAAATACAGACTCCAGACCAGACACCTAAACAAATACAGACTCCCCACTGTCTGGGTGTAAGACTTTCTTTGTTGCATATCACATAAAGAACCAATCAGAGCTCATAGCAACCAATCAGATCTCAGCTTTTATTTCATATAGGGCTCAGGAAAAATAAAAGCTGAGCTCTGATTGGCTGCTATGAGCTCTGATTGGTTGCTATGAGGTCTGATTGGCTGCTATGAGCGCTGGTTGGTCGCTAAGGGCTCTGATTGGTTGCTATGAGCTCTGGTTGGTTGTTATGGGCAACAAAGAAAGTCTTACTGCTTGACAGTTTTCATACATGAGGCCCTAGATGCCTAATCAAATACGGACTCTAGCTCAAACCCTAAACAAGTACGCAAAACCTCCAAAGGAAAAAAGCACCTAATTCAGAACCCCTAGAGAGATACCAAACCAGACCCCCAAAATGTGGACCTAGACCACCTAAATAAATACAGACCTTAGACTAGACTCCCCTAAACTTCAAACCTCAAAAATACACAGCCCAGACCCCCATTAAATAAATACAGACCCCAGACCCACTAAACAAATACAGACTGAAGACCAGACAATAGGGCTGACATTAGGACCTTGTCTGTGGCTGCAATCCAGAAGTGAAGAGGGCTGTGGGAACCCAACAAGTTGAGTATTTAGGGCGACATGTATGAATTCGAATGCGTACTTTTTTTTTTACTCGGCGCCGACACTCCAGTTCTAAATAGATATAGAAGAGTGTAGAATACGACAGTATGAAGATTTTTGGCGCATTACATAAAGCTTAATGCGCCAAACTTTGTATGGGCATAGAGTGTAATGCACCAAACTTGGCGCACTAAGCTCTATGTAATGCGCCAAAAATCTACACTCTCAGAATCTCATAATCCGAGCATTGAAACATTAAGGCCTCGTTCACACGGCTTATTTCTCCGCGGATTGGCGCCGTACTCCGCGCCGGATTTGCGCTGCAGTACGGCGCCAATTCGTCGGAGTCATTACGGTAATCCACTGCTCTCATAGAGAACTGTGGATTCCGTCGCTCTTCCCCGCTTGGCGAATCCGGCGCGGGGGGAGAAAGTGACATGCACATTATTTACGGCGCGTACGCGCCGTAAACAATGCATTGTCTATGGGGCCGGGGAGAGGCGCCCCCGCCGCGCTCCGGCCCCGCCAGCGTCCCGCCCCTTATTCACGCCGGATTTGTGAGCGCAATCCAGCTCACAAATCCATTGGGAATAAGCCGTGTGAACACGGCCTAAGAGGGCGACATGTATGAATTCGAATGCTTCCTTTTATTTTTACTTGGCGCCGACACCAGAGTTCTAAATAGATATAGAAGAGTGTAGAATACGACAGATTTTTGGCGCATTACATAGAGTTTAGTGCGCATTACACTCTATGCCCATACAAATTTTGGCGCATTAAGCTTTATGTAATGCACCAAAAATCTGTCGTATTCTACACTCTTCTATATCTATTTAGAACTCTTGTGTCGGCGCCAAGTAAAAAAAAAGTACGCATTCGAATTCATACATGTCGCCCTTAGAGTAGATGCCTGACATGTACATTGGCGCAAATAGACATCAAGTGGGTAGCAGGGTGACCCAGTGGTTCGGGTTTCCTCAGGAACTCTGGTTTTCTTAGGGTATGTTCACACAGGGTAATCTCGGCGCACATTTCGCTGCGTACTTGTGCTCTAATACGGGCGAGAGGCACACCGAAATTACGGTAATCCATAGTTCTCATAGAGAACTCTCCCCGCAATACTATCATATTGTACGCGCGGGAAGATTAGTGACGTGTTAATTATTTGCGCCAGCGGATTGCCGCCCCCTCGCGCCTCGGGAGTACGCGCTGATCAGCGTGTGCTCCCGAAAGACACTGTGTACTGCGGCGCCTACTGTACATGCCGCAGTACGCCGTGTCTTTTGGAAGTACGTGCTGAGCAGCACGTACTTCCGCCCCTATTCACCTCTATTATCTATTATTACTACCTGTCACTTCTCTCCTCGGGCATACAACATGATCGTATTGTACACCGGAGGAGACGAGGCGTAATTCATAGTTCTCTATGAGAGCTGTGAATTACCGTAATTGTGGCGTGCATTTTGCCCATATTAAAGTGCAAATACACGGCGAAATGCGCACCGCAATTACGCCGTGTGAACATACCCTTATAGATTCCCAAAAAAACATACAGTAAAGAATTTAGATTGTGAGGCCTAAGTACATCATCGCAGAATATGTTGGTGCTTTATCAAGGAATAGATTTAATAGAAAAATATGTCTTCGAGCGGCGCGTTCTTTGAACAGTGGTCCAGCCCTGCTTCCATTCTCTTTCTCGGCGAATACTCAATACCCAAATACCCCTTCCTGTGCCAGGTTCTAGCAATGTGATAGGATTTACCAGTTTTCACCCTTTTTGATAGTCAGAAGGTATCAATACTTTAGAGTCCACATCAGCAGTGCATGAATCACACGATACAAGGGTCATGTATCTGTATCACACCTCCCGTTCCCAGAATAGATACACAGAAGGAAGTCGACGAGTTCAAAACATATCCTAACGCAAATGTGCTGCCCACATGGCCATCACTACACCCAGTGCGGTGCCATATGGCTGTGTAAGCAGATTAGTAGCGAGTCTGGGTGGAGGTTTTGTTCCGTGGTCCAGAATATCCACCCTAGACCTCTGCTGCCCCCCATTGATTTTAAGCTGCTTATTTAGGACAATTTGACTCTCAGAAGCCAAGGAAAGCTGGGTGGTGAGCACTGTAGGGATATGTTCACATGTTGTGTTTTTACAACAGAAAAATGTGCCAAAAATAATCCAAACCATAAACTTTAGATTTATGCCACTTTCATCATTTTTGGTCCAGTTTCTGGGTGCGGAGATGCTTTATGCAGTGACTGTGTCCACACGGGGTGGAGCTGCTGTGGATTTTGTTCCAAATCTATCAAAAGGAAATCCAGTTCTTCATAAAAAACCATTGCTATTTATTATATAACCATTAAAATGAACAACATAAGTTAACATAGAAAAAATGTGAAAAATGTGCTGTGGATTTCCGTCTAGATTGTGTTGTTTATTGGTTGCGGATTTATTGCAGATTTTTCTACATTGACTTTAATGGGAGAAGGCAAAATCTGCACTAAAATCTGCAGATAAACCTTTCCTGCAGATTTTGCCTTCTCCCATTGAAGTCAATGTAGAACAATCTTCAGTAAAATCACAAGGCTCTGTTCACACAACTCATTTTTGCCGTTAAAAATGAAGTTTATTTCACAGGAGCCTTTGTAAGTATGTTTTCTCATGTGCTTTTCACAAGGCATTATGGCAAAGGAGCTGAGAAGCTCAGGCTCCCTCTATTGGATGTAAAAAATCCTTAATTATACTTCTGACTCACTGAATCTTTAAGAAGCAAAAGGGCTATTAGCAAAGCCAGTATCACTCATCTGCAGACAGCTGTTTCGGGGTTTTGCTCCTCATCTGTGCAGAGTAGAGCGATGCTGGCAATGAGTGGTTTAGAAAGGGGAATATCTCTCCTTGGGGAAAGCACCATATAGGCGTGTGGAGTCATGAGATTTCTCATGTGCTTTAACACATTTTCTTCATTTTGATGTGTATTTTGTTTTTTTGCTGCTTAATTTTTATATGTTTTTTTTAATTACAGGTGACTTAATTGTACTTAAGGCAAGGTTTATCGCTTTTACACTCTGCTAATGGTCATGGATTCCATTTTTTAATGTGTAATGCGGAAGTTGTATATCTGATGCACGCTTATTCCCATTTAAGTCCTTGCGACCTTAATTTCACTTTTTTCGTGCAGATTTTGGGAAAAAAAGTTATTTTTACACGGAAAAAAATCAGCAACTGACCCACAACAAAATTTGTACCTAAATCCACAGTAGAAATAAATCTAATTGAACAGTAATGTTGAATGCTCAAGAGGCAGATTCTAGTGCAGATTTTGGTGTGGATTTTTCTACATTAACTTCAATGGGAGAAGGTAAAATCAGTACTAAAATCTGCAGACAAACCTTTTCTGTAGCTTTTGCCTTCTTCCATTAAAGTCAATGCAGAGAAATCTGCGCCAAAATCCACTGCAGCGTCACTGTATGTGACTGGTGAATGCACGCGGGACAGATCTGCTGCAGATTTTGGTGTAAATTTTGTCACAGATTTTGGTGCAGACTTTGTCAAGATTTTAATGCTTAGTGGGAGAAGGCAAAATGAGCGCTACAATCTGCAGATAAAACTTTGCTGCGGATTTTGCCTTTTACCATTAAAGTAAATCTAGAATTATCCTCACCAAAATCCTTGACAAATCCACATCAAAATCCAGATGTAATTGTGAACCTTGAATGCACAAGGTGCGGATTTGCTGTGGATTTGGATGCAGATTGTGGAATGTATTTTTGTGGGGATTTTGGTGCAAATTTTGAGAACAATTCTGGTGCAGATTTTAACGTGCACTTTAATGCAGATTTTGTCAAAGATTTTGGTGCAGATTTTTCAATATTAACTTCAATGGGAGAAGGCGAAATTTGCATTACAATCTGCAGATAAAACTTTCCTGCATATTTTGCCTTCTCCCTTTGAAGCCAAATCTATTAAAATGCCGAGGAGTAGTGGATCCACTGGACCACCGCAGGCGATGGTATAAGCCACCCCAGGGAAGGGAGTCTAAGGGGCTGCTGGTTTCCACCATAGCCCGTCACAAGGCAGGATCAACTTTCTGCGGCAGGACGCTGGCACTTTAAAGGGGTTGTCTCACTACATTGATTTATCTTACCTCAGTCCTGTTTTCTTGGTTTCACTTTGAATTCAGGAGCGTGTTTACTGGCTTCTACTAGGCTTTAGAAGAAGCCAGATCTGTAGCTATAGCAACCAGTGCTGGCAGCCTATCAGGATGGATAGAATAGGTCTGTAGCTATAGCAGCCAGTGCTGGCAGCCTATCATGAGAGATTGAACAGGTCTGTAGCTATAGCAACCAGTGCTGGCAGCCTATCAGGAGAGATTGAACTGGTCTGTAGCTATAGCAACCAGTGATGGCAGCCTATCATGAGAGATTGAACTGGTCTGTAGCTATAGCAACCAGTGCTGGCAGCCTATCGTGAGAGATGGAACAGGTCTGTAGCTATAGCATCTTGAGGAGCTGGTGCCGCCCATACAAGAGGGGATATCTAGAAAAAGGTAGGACACTCTAAGGCTAGGTTCACACGGCTTAACTGCGGGACGTAACTACGTCCCGCAATTACGCCGTGTGGCCGGGAGCGGAGCGGGGGAGCGAGCGGGGGGCCGGCACTTTGCCGGCCCATAGACAATCATTACTAGCGGCGCGTATACGCCGCTAGAAAGTGACATGTCAATTATCTCCCCCCTCGGCGTATTCGCCGAGCACGGAGAGGAGATGTAATCCATAGTTCTCTATGAGAACTGTGGATTACCGTAATGACTGGGGCGTATTCCAGCCGTAATTCGCACAGTACGGCGCGAATTACGGACCGAAATACGGCCCATTTTAAGCCGTGTGAACATGGCCTTAATGAACATATATGGCAAAGTGGCTTGTTTTTGCAAGATCTTTAACATAAAAAGCAATTCCTGTAGCAAGACAACCCCTTTAAATTTCACAGAGCAAGCGCGTGCCATAGAAACTGGAGACGTGCACGCCGCAGAAACAGCACAGGGGGCGAGAAGAGATGAGTAGCTTGGTCAGAACTGTGGGTGCTCCCACGGCCTAATATGCGGGTGTACCCATGACCCGTCATGTGGGTCGCGGGGGCACCCCTATCATCTATCCTATGTGCATTCATTCTTAATGTGATTTATAATTTGTGTTTGAAACACATACACACAGTGTAAACTATCAGATATATTATCATTAGACCTAATGGGACACATAATACACTTCAGAATACATGTGAAAATGATGCCGGGTGAACATACCCTAGGAGCTATGGTATATTGATTTTTAACTCTATTTCCAAGGTTAAAGGGGTTTTGCCACGACGTAATGTTGACGTGGGATCCTCCAAAATGGGTTTTTAATCACTTTTCTAAATATATGTGATTATAAAAATTGCAGCCTGAGAGAGCTACAGGCTGCCTTACCTGCCCTTAGTTACTTCAAAGAGTCTATTAGATACGGCCTGACAAGAGCTGGCCGGGCTTGCCGCAGAGAGAGCTTCTTATCTCATGAGACTGAGCTGCAGAAGTTTTTAAGGCACCGGGTAGCAATATGTTTTCTTTTGTATACAGAATAAACTAGTTGTAGTGTGATTAGATACCTGCTTTATCTGATGACGGGGAACATGAAGAAGCTTTCAAGCTGCTGTGTAGAATAGGTGTTCTCTTTTGTATATAGAAGCCACAAGTTATAGTTTTTTTTATTTCAGTGAACATGTCACAGGATCCCTTATGCACAGCTCTGTGCTCTGGCTGTGTGTGTCTCTCTCTCTTTCAGCTCCGTGATTTGTTTATATTACATTAGCATCTTAGCAGATAAGGCTCCTCCTGACAGTGCAGTCTGAGGCTGTGTCTTGCTGTATTTAGAATCCACTGCTGTACTGTTTATTATTTCACTTAAGTTTTGAGACACTCCCTTTGGATTCCTCACTCCCCATCCCTCTCTCCCCTGCAGCTTCATGACTCAGCGTGATTTGTTGACATTCTGCCTGTGTTAACAAGAGAGGGGTAAGAATCTATCTCTCGGCAAATCCCCTTTAAGATATAATCAAATAATGGCCAAGTCAAATTAATATGACATTGTAATGGAATAATATTATTTCAAAGAGCTCTGTTTACTGTCATTGAATGGAAATTTTTGTTTTACAGTCAAAAGCTGAAAATTTAATCAATGAAACATTCTGCAACTTTTTATCTATTGTATGTTTCACTATTCTCAAAAGAGTTGGTTTCTGTAAGTGAATGGGAATATTCCAGTTTACACCCAAAGGCTCCAATCCAGTACATACCGCAGCCCTGAGAAGTATATACAATGGCGTCCAGTGTAGACAATGCTCTGTGAGCATCAGCCCCAGCTGCATAAATCTCTTTGATGGTTTGCTACAATGTATCGGTCTGGCGTGCAGGCTGTGTAGAATGGATACAATGCATGTGTTTGTGATTGATAGCAATAAAAAATGTATATACCATGTGCTATACATTTAACCTTGTACAGTTGTACTGAAAATGACATTCAGGTGCACTTTACTACACAGTTGGAACTGCAGGATCCCTACGTGTCCAGGTCAAAAGTTTGCTTGAAAAACCACAGCCCACAGTGTACTGGGTAAAATCTGTGGGCCACATCTATGAAACTGTTTAGGTCTAAAACTCACTCTTTTGCCCATAGTAACCTATGAGCAAAAAAGTGAGATTTAGACCTAAACAGGTTCATAGATGTGGCCCTATGAGCATATCGCTGTATACCTCTGTAGGTTCTCCATCACAGTACAATGGTGTGAGCCCAGCTTTACCTGGAATGATACAATGGGGCACATATACTATTGTGGTTGTGCCAGAAATGTGTTGTAAAATGCACCTAAAGCCAGGGCTGCCATCAGTCATCTATGAACCCTTAGGCTATGTTCACACGGGCACATTTCGGTGCGCATTTCGTGTCGTATTTGCGCTCTAATATAGGCGAGATGCGCGCCGAAATGACGGAAATCCACAGTTCTCATAGAGAACTATGGATTACGCCTCCTCTCCCCGCTCGTACAATCCAATCGTATTGTACGTGCGGGGAGATAAGTGCCACGAGTAATGACAGTCTATGGGGCCGGCGGGCTGCTGGCCCCCCTGCGTCGCGGGAGTAGAGGCCGATCAGCGCGACTCCCAAACACCCGGCGTAATTGCAGGGCATACTGTACGCCCCGCAATTACACCGTGTGAACATAGAGTTTCAGGGCGACATATAGCCAAATCTAATGGGGCTCCCACCCATTACTAGTTCCTTTTTGATTAGGGCTCCTGACAAGAGTACTGCCCGTACTGCCCTATTGGCACCCCTGCACCAGGTGGAGCATTTTTGGTGCATTGTGTCGCAGACATGTTGATTATGTGTTTTAGACCTTTTTTGTATGGCCCAAAAGAGGGCTGGAAATGGACGTGACTTCACTTTAACCCCCTTCCGCCACAACCTATTTTTTATTTGTCATGTCCATTTTTCCCTCCTTGCCTTCCCAGAGCCATAGTTTTTTTTTTTTCCACCTATCTAGATAAATGAGGGCTTTTATTTTGCCGCAGAACAACACGGGTTTCCGTCATGGTAATTTTTTACAGAATCTGCTATGTTATCCTAGATTTAGGTCCATATGGATTTTCATTCACTGACAGTAAGCAAGGAACGTAAAGGGGTTGTCTCACTACATTGATTAATCTTACCTCAGTCCTGTATTCTTGGTTTAATTTTGAATTCAGGGGCGTGTTTACTGGTTACTACTAGGCTGCAGTAGAAGCCAGGTCTGTAGCTATAACGACCTGAGGAGCTGATGCAGCCCATACAAGAGGGGATATCTAGGAATAGGTAGGACACTGGTAATGGACACATATTGCAATCCTTGTAGTGAAACAACCCCTTTAAACCAAAAAAAGAAAATTTATAAAGTGATTTATGACAGTATTAAGGTATAAACCAGTCACTGGTATTTGCGCAAGCCTCATTTGATTAAACACTTGCAACTTTTAATTTGTTTTATGGCAAGTTCTCCAGTGTTCAAAAAGTGAGCAGAGTATATAAAAAGGGCCATAGTTTCATCCAATCCGACTAAAATTGTCTGACAGAAATTTCCAGTTCTGAGTCACTAATTGTTCTTAGGCGTGTCACACGGCTTATCCGACGATTTGTGAGCCCATAGACTCCATTATCCACGTGCGTATTGCGCCTGGATAATGTGCTTCACTTCTCCCCCCCCGCGATTCGCCAACGGGAGGACGACGAATCCACGTCTCTATGAAGTGGATGCGTAATTACTCCTACGGATTGGCGTCGTACTGCAGCGCAAATCCGGCACGCAGTACGGCGCCAATCCGCGGCAAAATAAGCCGTGTGAATGAGGCCTTAGGCACATGGACACGGAAAGATTGCCTCATGAATTAAGGGCAGGGGCAGAACTATCGGGGTAGCAGCTGCCATGTCTGCTACGATGGTAGTTCCGCTCCTGGGCCTGCCGGAAATGGATGTAACAGTTCACTGTCGACATGGCAGAACTGTGGGGCCCGCTGCTGCCCCATGCCTTGGAACGCCTGGGCCCTCTGTCCCGAGCGTTCAGAGGCAGGAGTCAGATTGCCCAGTATTAGCAGAGCGGAATTTAAGCTTACTAGGCACTGGCCTTCAGTGCTGATGTGGGCGGCGCGATGACAACATATCATCGCACCAAGCATAGAGCCTGCCCAGCCGCACATCACATCATGGGAGCATAGAGAGAGGTAAGTAAGTGATTTCTTTCTTTTTTTAAACACTTTCAGTGTCTAAACACTAGCCTTGTCTATATGTCCCCCATAGCCTCCCTATAACACTGGCTGTCTATATGACCCCTATAGCCCCCCTATAACACTGCCTGTCTATATGACCCCTATAGCACCGTATAACCCTGCCTGCCTGTCGACATTGCCCCCATAAGCCCCTATAGCCAGACTATATGGCCTCTATAACCCTCTATTACCCTGTCTATATAGCCCCTATAGCCCCTTATAACCCTGCCTGGCTGTCTATGTGGCCCCTATAGCCTCCCTATAACGCTGCCTGTCTATATGAACCATATAGCCCACTATAACCCTGCCTGCCTGTCTCCATGGCCTCCATAAACCCCTATAACCAGTCTATATGGCTTCTATAACCCTGCCTACATAGCCACTATAGCCCCTCTATAACCCTGCCTGTCTATTTGGCCCCTATATCCCCCCTATAACCCTGCCTGCCTGTCTATGTGACCCCTATAGCCCCCTATAAACCTTCATGCCTGTCTATATGATGCCTATGGCCCCTATAACTCCCCTATAACCCTGTCTGCCTACCTATATGGCCCTCTATAGCTACCTAAACACTGCCTGCCTACCTATATGGCCCCTATATCCCCCCGATAACCCTGCCTGCCTGTCTATGTGACCCCTATAGCCCCCTATAAACCTTCATGCCTGTCTATATGATGCCTATAGCCCCCCCTATAACCCTGCCTGCCTATATGGCCCCTATAACTCCCCCTATAACCCTGTCTGCCTAACTATATGGCCCTCTATAGCTACCTTAACCCTGCCTGCCTACCTATATGGCCCTCTATAACTACCTAAACCCTGCCTACCTACCTATATGGCCCCTATAGCCCACCTAAATCCTGCCTTCCTATCGATATGGCCCCTATATCCTACCTAAACCCTGCCTTCCTACCGATATGGCCCCTATAACCTACTTAAAAGCGGTCTGCCTATTTGGGGCCCTCTATAGCCTATTTACCTACCTATGTGGGCCCCACCTATAGCCTATCTACCTAGCTACATGTGGCCCACCTACAGCCTACCTGTGGCCAAAGTATTGCCTACTTATCTACCTGTAGCCTAAATACTGCCTACCTAACTGCGGTGTAACTACTGCCTACCTAGGGCCAATTTACCTACCTACCTGTAGCCTACCTACCTAATTGAGACCTACCTAACTACTGCCTACCTACCTAGGACCAATCTACCTACCTGTGGCCTAACTACCTACCTGGAACCTACCAATCTACGTACCTAGGACCTACCAACCTATCTAATGGGGGTCTACCTGGTAACATGATTCTGAGGGGTACAGGCTGTAGCTGTAATACAATCTCCAGGGGGTGAATCCTCTGTTCCTCCCCTCCCCTCTAGGATACTGGGCCTCTAAGCTATGGCCTGTACCCGCTCTGCTACCTCTTGTATGTTTGCACAGAGTAGGGGGGTAGGGACTGAGGTGATGGAATTTAACATTTAAGGAGAAGCCTTACTGTATCAAATGTGGTTGTGGTTGTGTTCTGGCGGTATAATCAGGTCCATATGTAGTAGTGTTATTGGTAATGTTGGTCTGGGTATACTGGGAATTGTTTGGTAGCAGTATGATGCGGATATGTATGGTAAGGTTCCTTGTATTATCTAGTAAGTGCATGACTTAAGAGCTCCCGGTAAATGGCCAGGGGAGCCCATCCAAAAGTTTGCTATGGGGCCCAGGCTTCTCTAGTTACGCTCGCAGCACATCCCTCTGAAGCCTCTTGCCGACTGCCATTCATCCCAGCATGTAATCACCGGGGAGAATTGACATGTCAGTTCTTTCCCCGGGCGCGTATTGTGCGCTGGGGGAAAGAACAGGTAATCATAGCTCTCAATGAGAGCTATGAATTACTGTAATGTTGGTACCTCAGGTGTATTGAAGTGCAATTACGCGCCTAAGTACGGACCGACATTACGCCGTCTGAACATACTCTAAGCTTTAATATACTTGTCTCATTTTACCCTTGTGCAATTTTTATTAAGACAGGTATTTAATACAAGTTTCAGTAAATTTCTCTTAAGTAGATTAGAAAGTTATAGAACTAGTCATTATTCACAGTTAAATCACATTATTATGACCAACTAATATTCAGAATAACCACTGTGAGCAGAACAGACAGCAGCTGGACAGGCTGGGGGTGACTCCATAATGGTCCTAGTAGGTTGTCACAGGTATCTGAAGCTGACTGCATCCCACAGCTGCTGGAGGGTCCATAGAGCCAACACCATCCAGGTCTTCCCATAGATGCTCAGTTGGGTTCAAGTCTGGGGTATTAGAAGGCCAGGGTAGTACTTGGAAGTCTCGATCCTGCTCTTCCAACCAATGTCTGGCATTTCTAGCCATGGAACATTTTGCATTGTCTTGCTGGAAGCTCTCTTCCACCCTAGAGAAAACAATCAGCATGTATGGGTGTATGTTATCTACAAGGATCGATTCATACTCATGTTGGTTGAGAATGATTTCTACTTGGTTGAATGGCCCATAGAATGCCACAAAAAATTCCCCAGACCATACACACTGTCACCTCCAGTTTGTGTTCTTCCAGCAATGGTTGCAGGATGTTTGTTCTCTGATGTTTCTCACCTGACATGCCAACATTCATCTGTTCAATGAAGCAAAAAATGTGACTCCTCAGAGAAGACAACCCTTTGTCAGTCAGAGGAGATCCAGAGGAGATCCAATTCTGATACTGGTGTGAAAATTGAAGCCTTTGAGATGCTCCACTACAGTGTGCCAGTCCATCCTTGTGCGCTCCACAGTTTACACATCTCATAGGGGCTGTTTACACGGCAAGGGACAATACTGGTCGGTTTATTTTTTGCGGCCGGGAGGGGGGGGGGGGGGCGCGGCTTTTCTCCGCGATGAGCAGTGAAAAGCCCTCCCCCTTCACATTGAGATGCACATATTCTATCCGGAATCCGGACGGAAGAATGTGCATGCTCAATATTATTCGGGCGGCCCGCGGGCGAAAAACCGCCGGGCGGAAAACCCGTACAGAGGGGACTGCTGCACGGGTTTCCCATAGGAGCCCGTTCTGCTCATTTTCGGCCAGTTTTTCAGGCGGTCTGCAAACCGACCAAAAACCCGTGCCATGGGGACATGCCCATACTTGCAATGGTGCTATATGTCCACTCGCGATCCACCACAGCAGCCACCAACATTTCGCCCCTTTTACCCATAACTGCAACAAGGGATATGTGTGCAAACAGCCTATCACACACTTTATATACCCACCAGACCAGCTTACCACACGTGACTTCCTTCATGAGCTACATGCTGCCGATGTCAAAACTAGGAAGTGGTCATAATAATGTGCTTTGACTGTGTAAGTTGATAAAACTGGGAAAACCTGTTTAAGTCACTGCTTAGCTTTACTTGCCGGATTCCCGGACATGTAGCTCTGTGCAATCCACATAATGTATTTTCTTGGCTTGTGCAGACCACATAGAGTGAGAGCCGTCTACACGAATCTGGGAAACATGTGGGAATTTCCAGATTGAACAGCTCCGGATACAAGACTGCGGTGATCTCATTCATTCATAAGCTGCAGAGTGTTCAGCATGTGGAGAGCTGATGAATGAGAGACTAGTTGTAGCAAGACTTGCCTTCACTTTCATCTGTAGATTCACTTCCATCTAAACATCTTTCTCCATTAACTGGTTTAATTTGGAATTTTCCTTTGCAAATTAAATCAAGTGGAGTCGATTATGCATTTTTTTTTTATTTCATCACTTACTGTTTACTTACTGTTCCACTACCAAAATACACTCATTGAAATAAAAGCAATAACAGACCCAGATGTGTGGGAAATGTCAAATTGATGCAAAACTTGTTGTGCAGTTATGTTTTAGGCTGCTTTCACACAGCGCAGTTTTGGTGCAGATTTAACTGCGCACCAAATAAACTGCCTTTATTACCAGCAAGCTTCTTTCAGTTGTCTAAATTGTTCAGAAAGGTGTTTCAAGTAAGTAATCAATTGCTGTGTGTGAAGTCTTGTGGATACAAACACACTGGTTGATTACGCACTTTCCAAGCTGTTTAGATAAGTGAAAGCAGTTTGCCGGTAATAAAGGCAGTTTAATTGGAGCACAGTTAAAACTGCACCAAAACTGCGCTGTGTGAAAGCACCCTTTGGGTATGTCCCCGCGGCACGGGTTTGTGGCCGGTTTTTCAGACAGTTTGCGGTTTTGCAGACCGTCTAAAAAACCGGCCGCAAACGAGCTCACCGGGCTCCAATGGAAAACCCGTGCAGCAGTCTCCACTGCATGGGTTTTCCGCCCGGCGGTTTTTCAAACCCGAAAAACATTCTACATGCACATTCTTCTGTCCGGTTTTCGGACTGAATATGAACATGTGAATGGGAAAGGGGAGGCCTTTTCTCCGCTTCATGGAGAAAAGCCGCTCCCCTTCTATCCCCCCTCCGCGGCCTTGGGGACGGCACACAAACCAGACAAATACCGGTCGGATTAACCGACCGGTATTTGTCCATTGCCATGTAAATGAGCCCTTTGGGTGCGTCCCCACGGCACTGGACAAATACCGGTTGGTTTATCTGACTGGTCTTTGTCCGGTTTGTGTGCAGTGCACACGGCCGTGGGAGGGGGGGGGGGGCGGCTTTTCTCCGCGATGACAGGAGAAAAGTCCTCCCACTTCACATTCACAAGCACAGATTCCGTCCGTAAACCAGACGGAAGAATGTGCTTGTAGAATGTCTTGCGGGCGGCTCGCAGGCGGAAAACCGCCGGGCGGAAAACCCGTGCAGTGGGGACTGCTGTACAGGTCTTCCATAGAGCACATTGTGCTCATTTTCAGTCGGTTTTTTCAGACGGTCTGCAAAACTGCGAACCGCCTGAAAAACCGTCCAGAAACCCGTGCGGGGGGGCATGCCTTTTTTGTCACAAAAACCGGTCTATTTTTCAGCTGTTTTCGGTTCTTGAACTGTTTTTTGTCACTGTTTTTGTTTGGGTTTTTTTCCCCAGGGGTTTTTGGGGACTTTTTTCCCAAGCTAAATATTGTAGGAGTGCAAAAGTTTTCCTGTTTGGGGAAAGAAACATGTTATTTTTTTTTTCCCCAAAATTTTAAAAATTTATGCAAAAAAATTTTGGGTTATTTTGGCCCTAAAAAGAGGTTTTTATGACCTTGTTAAAAATGAAGTGTTTTAAAGGACCTTGGGTGAAAAAAAAAAAAAGGGCAAAAGGCCCCGCAAAAACATACCCACTAAACCGCCCAAAAAGCCGCTACTTTTTTACTTTGACCCAATGTTAATTTTTGTCTGGGAAACCCGGGCCCAAAAAGAAAAAACAGCTAAATTTGGTTTGCCGTCCCCCGGGGGCCCTAAAAAAACCCCCGGGGGCAAAAAAAAAGTTAGGGGGGGACTGCAGGGATTTTTTCAATTAAATTTTTATGGGAGAGGTTTGGGTTGCGGGTTTTTCGCAAACCGCGGAAAAACCGCCAAAGCCCTTGCCGTGGGGACAAGCCCTTAGGCAGATATGTAATGATTACAGGTGAGGTCTGATTAGGTTTTGATTCTTGCCACAAGATTGCTTCCCCTGCATCCCTGCAAAAAGACTCCCAAAGTTTTAAACTAAAGGGGAAAAAAAAAAAAAAAGGTTAAAAAAAACCTCTTTTAAAAAAAATTGGGAAAAAATTTAAACTAAAAAAAAAAAACCTTTGGCCCCCCCAAAACCCCCCCCCGAAAGAGTATTTTCCCCCTTATTCCCCCCCCCCAAACTTTAAAGGGGGCCACATTCCCAAAAATTGGGAAAATTGAAGTGAAAAAGAAGGGGGTAATTTTTTTGTAAATCCCTTTTCCCCAAAACTGAACTGTTTGCCCAAGATTTTAAAAAACTTTTAGGGGAAGGGGTTTAACAGGGGCCTTGAACCCCCATTAATATTCCCAGAGGGCCCGACAGACCACCATAAAGAAATCTTTTGATCACGACAAGCCCCCAAAGATCCCCATTCCCCCAAGGTCCCAAACCCCCGGAACCCATTCCCCGGGGCTGCAAAACCCAAGGGGCACAAAGGGGTATTTTCCCTTTAAAATGGGAAAGCCCCAGGGGGTTTGGGAAAAAAAGTTCTGGGAGGCCCGGACACTTTCCTTTGGAAACCGGGGTTCTCATTTTTAAAATTTAAAATTTGTTTGAAAATATTTGGGAAAATGCACAGAAAATTAAAGGCCAAGAAAGGGCCCAGGCTGCCTTAGACCTTCGGTCTACAAGAAAATTAAGGGGCATTTTGGGGCCCCGGGCTGCCATGATAAAAACACAGAAACATCTTGCCTTGTATTTCTTTTTGTTCCAATTTAAAAAAGGGGGCCACATAAGAAAGGGGGGGCCACAGTTTTATTTGGGCCCTTACCTATCTGGGCCCCTGACAACTTGACTGTTATTTTGGCACTGGTCTTCTGGAGTTGTCTGGGCATGATTGGGTGTCCTTCGGTGTGGTTAGAGGCATGGCCTGGAGGGGATGGAAAGGGCTTGGGAATTTTCCCAGTGAAACCCGTCCCCAAAGGAAAAAATTTTTTTTTTTAAAGACAGCCCTGGGTGGCACCTTCATTACACGCCCCTCTGTCCATCCAGACTATTTCCATGTGCAAAGCAGAAGGAAATTCGGTGTCATGGTGCCCATTAAAAGCCCCTGCCTTTGGGAAAACCAGCCAACGGCCCCAAATTTTGAAAATGATGTTTTTAAAAGAGAACCTTGACGCCTATGGACTAAAAACCATTCATCTTTGGGCCATTAACGGGTTTTGAAAAAGGGTCTGACAGGGCTCAGGTTGGGAAAGGGTTTAAACCTTGTGGTGATTTGCTTTCCCCCGGGGCCGTTGTTGGGGAGAGACACACTCCCCCAACCCTTCTGGTTTTGATGAACGGGGACCAATTAGAATGGGGACTTTGGGTCACCCCTAGTGGGTTGATATGTGGGCCCACTGACAGTTCAGTGAATTTACCCCTTCATACCCCCCGAATCTTAATTTTTTTCAGGCTAAAAGGGGGAAAACAGGGCACCCGAGCCCCCCAATTGTACACCCCCCTTTTTAAAACTAATCCTACCGCTCCTATGTTGTAATCACATATCTTATCATTACATTCACAAAAAAGTTTTATTTAAATTCCCCTCAACTGGGGAAGGTAGTTACTTTTTAAAGGGGCAAATTTCAAAAAAATTTTCGATTCGGTCACTTCGCCAATTTTTCCGAAAAAATAAAATTCGGCCCCGAATTCCCTTGGGCACAAAATGCTTTAAAAAAGCAGCTTTTTCCCAGGCGCACGGGGCCCTGCAGGGGGGTTTGTAGAAGGTTGTGCCATGCTTAAAAAGCAGAGGGTTTTTTGGTTTGGTTTTTCTTAAAAAGTTGTTTTTTAGTATGACACGCAGATGACTCCCGCCGCTCGGGGGAATCCTTCACTTTTAAAATTTCCCGGGGCATTTAAAAGAGGGCAAAAGGCCCAAAAAAACCAAGGGGGGAATGAAGCCTGAAAAAGTCAGGGAGCGAAAGCTGGAAAAAAACAAGCTGAGAGCTCAGGGGGCAAAAAGGACAAGTGTGGAGGTGACGGCGGCAGCCAAGCAGCTTTGGGGTTCAGGCGGGTGGCCAATACATTCGGGAGGGGGCAAAACGGGAAAGAACCCCACGGGAGTGGCAAAAAATGCTGAGAGCGGGGGTTTCAAGGGGGGGCGCAGCATGGGGGGCAGACGGGGGCCACAATGACTTTCCCGGAGGCAAAAAACAGTATTAGGCACAGAGTGGCAAAATAAACACAGTGTGGGGCCCATGACAGCACATATGAAAATCACCCAGGGGCACAAATGCCCTTTTCGGAGGTGGCAAAACAGTATTAGGCCACAGAGGCACAATCACACATGTGGAGGTCACAAACAGCAGCAGTATGGGGTGGGGCAGGGGCGAAAATGACTTCGGGAGGGGGCCCAAAAAAAAGGAACCCCGGGGAGTGGCACAATGACTAGAACGGAGGTCACGGGGGGCAGCAGCATGAGGTAAAGGGCCAGGGGCACAATGCCCAGAGAGTGGGGGGGTGTTGAAAAGGAGCAACACCCATGGGTCAGAGATTTGGCACAAAGACACAGTGTGGAGGACATGGCAGCAGCCACAGCACAATGAGGAAAACCCAAGGCACAATGAAAACATTGTGGAGGGCAGGGAAACCAGCAGCCGCATGAGGTCATAGAGTGGCAAAAATGAAAAGAGTTTTTAGGGGGGTGGAAATTACCATTTTCCCTTAAAGATGGTGGTAGGCAGATGGAGAAACTGGAAAGCGAGGTGGGAAATCAGGTGGGTGGCGGCCCAGAATAGGGCTGAGGCAGGTAGTTTAAACCCGGGAAGACGAAAAAGGGCTTTGGGTGTGTGGAAATCCGGGCCGACCCACCCCTTTAATTAAAATTTTGAAAAAGGTCAGTCGTTCCAAATTTTCCCGTGGAAAAGCGGGTTCCCCGGGGGTAACGATGGCCCCCGCTGCCCTGAACCCCCCGCTCTGATGCCAACAGGGCCCGGGCGGGACAGCTTCTCCATGAAAAATTTGGCAAGTTGCGGTAAAAACATCCATTTTTGGCTCCCCAAAGTCCAGGGGATCTTCAAAAACGGAGGTGGCAGAGGGGTGTCCAAGTAGCCACAACCTGTTGGTTGGGGCGGCCCCCAAGGTCCTGTGCTGCTGCTGCTGGCAAAATCCCCTCTCACAGGCGGGTGAAGGAAGCGCTCATCATTGACCCAGACTTAGGTTACTACGGGATGGACGGGTACGCTCGTACCCCCCCCCCCTTCCCCCCGGCAGCCACGGCAGTAGTACGTGAGCGCTGAGGCCCCCCCGGTAAACCCTGTCGGGAGGGGGGGCGATGCCGCACAAAAGGAGGGGCCCCAACTATTAGGGAGGTTTTCCCCTTTATACTATTTGGTTTTTCTTCCCTCTCAATAGCTGGGAAAAAGGCTCCCTTTTTGGCCGGTTTGCGAGGGTCCAATGGGGGTGGAGGGGCCAAAAGTCACCCCTTTCCGGGAAATGCTGCTATTCGGCGTCACTACCAGGGAAATAAGCATGCTGTGGGGAAACGCCCCAAGTGGCCCCCGAGGGCTCCCTGCCCCATTTTCACTGGATACGCCCCCGGTCTTGGGGGTCATCTGCCACGTCTTCCCCCCCTCCCCCATCCCCCTCCAAATTTCTCCCCCTCCTCCTCTTTTTTTCACCTGGGGAGAAAATCCACTCATTTCACCAAAAAACAATGTTCTGCCCAATGTCCCCCCCCTCCTCCTCCATTTTATCCCCACCGGGCTCCCTTTTGGGCCCCGAGAAAAAAGTCCCCCAAATCCCAGTCCCCCCCCAAAACAGATTTTTCGCATCTGTTCCAGGAAAATGAAGCAGTGGAAGGGGTTTTTTCAAACCCCTCGTTCTGGGGGGGTGACATAACTCGCCTCCTGAAAGGGCCCCAAAAACGGCCCGATGTCACGCATGAGCTGCCACTGGCTGACATTTAAGTTTCCAGGGGGTACTTCTGTCCCCCGGGTCTTTAAAAAATCGTTAAAGGCCTTTCTCTGGGTTATACAGTCGGGCCAACCGTGCAGGGTTTGGGAATTTTCCCGGGGGTGGAAAACAGATATCCCGAGTGTTTGGGGGGGGGCCGTTCTTTCCTCTGGGAAAATCGAAAGGGGGGGGTTTTCCGGGTTTTTTTACGAATGGATAAAGTGCTTTCAAGTTTCCCGGCCATTTTTTCATAATCTTTTTGAAAATCGGTGGAAGATTCAAAGGGAAACCCTTTTTAAAACCAGATTGAACACGTGCGCCATGCAGGGCGCATTTGGAACCCCCCCCCCTCCCCCCCCCCCCGGTGCAGCCGGACACCAGGTTTTCCCATTTTCCCCTCACCCCTGGTTCCCATTTTTCAGTTTTGGGGGGGGGAAAACCCCCACATCGATTTCTTGCTGCATTTCGCGGAGCAGTTTTTTTTTTTCCCCCGGTTTTTCTTAAGGGGTTTGCCCAGGCAAGCCCGGTGTAGAAACTGCGTGACACCGGTGGCCCTAACATGTGGGGATGAAGGAACAGTACTTTTGGAGGCGAGGGTGGGGGGTGGTGGGGGAGGAGGAGGGGGCGGACATTGGTGCAGGTGCAGCAGTTTTTTACAACGTGGAGGAGAAAGCCCGGGGTCTCCCGTCCAAGGTTGGTGTGCCTGGGGAGGGAAACACATTCACCCCGTGGGCCCAAAGGAATGTACTGCCCCGACCGTTTGTTACAGCTCCAGACGTCCCGCTGCCGTGCACCTTTGGAAAAAATCGATAACTCAAGGGGCTTTCCCAAACCTTTTTGTCTAATATTTAAAGAAGTGCTGGACTGCCTTTTGGAAAAAAAAATTACGGCTTGGAACACTCCATCTGGGTCGCCCCAAGCCCTTAGTTCTCTGAATGGTGCAGAGTCCCCCATTTGGAAAGGGGAGGGGGTGCCAAAAACCCAAACCTTTGGGCAGGAGCACGGTAACTGCTGCCCTTAGGGAAAGGTTGGACGGGATACTTTTTGATCTTTGCAATGCCCCCGGGTGAACGAAATTCTGGCGCCATGAGTGCGAAGGAGCAGGGCATCTGGACGGGGGGGAAAGATGTAAAAAGAAAACATCCTTTCTGGAGAGGTGGGTTTGGGGCCTTGAAAAGGCCCGCAATGGCATGCATGCCAAATGGCCTGTGCTGCTGTTTTTGGGGGCGGCAGGATGGGCCACCCCACTGAACCACGTTTGTCCCAGGCCACCCGGAAAGGTGGGCGTTATGTGTTGGGCCCCAGGGCCGTGGGTTCCCAAGTTTTGCTCCCGGCCCCCTTTTACTTTGGGCCCCAGAAAAACTAAATATACCCATATTCGGCTCCTCCGGTGTCTTTGCAAAAAACGGCCCCACCGCCGGGGTATCGGGTTTTTCCCCCAACCCCCTCCGCACTGAAATGACTACGCCGCCGTGCCTCACTGAGGCCCCCCGTGGCCCCTCTTTTTTGGAACCCGCGAAGCGAGTTTTTTTACCCCGGTCCCCTTGGCTCCCGACCTCACACTGCTGCTATCCTGTGACTCCCCCCACCAAAACCCAAACTTGCTGGCTGCGCCGCTGCCCGACGCGCAAGTGACGCCCCCTTCTCCTGACGATGATGAAGCCCTTTCCCCACCCGGGGTCCCCCCCAAATGCGGTCGGGTAAAAAATCATCTATTTGTGTTTCATCCCTCACTGCTGTCCCCTTTTCAAACCCGGGCTTGGGTATGCCGAGGGGGACCTTTCACAACATGACCCCCATGCCACTCTCCCCATCTATACTTTGCCGGGGCCCCAAAGCAAGAAAACAGGGGATATTGGGGCCCCCTTTCTTTTCCCGCCCAAATAGCTTTCTGACGCCCTCCTCAAAATTTTTCATCCTCGCTATATAGTGGCGCTGAGGGCCCGAACCCCAAAAGTAATTTGGCTGGGGAAACCCGGGTGGGGGCCCAGGGGGTTGAGGGCAGGTGGGGGGCCCCTGACCCGCTCCCGGGGCCCTGCCAACTAAGGGGTTTTTGTCTAGGTTTTTCCCCCGGAAATCTTGGCTGGGGTTTTCAAAATGTCATTGGGGGGAAGATTTAACCCAAGGCAACCAAACAAAAAACCCCTTGGGGTTTTGAACAACCCCCACGGCCCCCTAGATTTAAAAGCGGGGAGGTTTTTGGCCTCACCCAGTGACCCCTCTGCGCGTCCCCTTGCTGGCGCGGGCCTGGGGCCCGTTCCAGGGAAAGGTTTTTTGCCCCTGCCACCGCAGGTGCAGGCCCGCCCTCTCTGTCTGACAAAACTGTTTTTTTCTAAAAAGTACAACCCCCTGTTTTTATGAAGATATTTTAAATGATAAAAATACACCCTGGTTTTTTAAATCCAAAAGAACCAGTAACAAGCCTTTTGGGGAACCCTTTTTGGGTATAAAAAGGGGCTCCACAAAAAGGCCCGGGAAAAAAATTTTCTTGTAAAGGGGTCGTTTAAAAAACTGTGTGTTTTATAAATGGAAAAGCACAAACCCGGGTTAATTAACCTTCGGACCAAAAATTTGGCTACAGGAAAAAAAATTTTTTTTATTTTGGCGTTGAAAAAAGGTTTCTTGGGTCAGCACAAACCCGCAAAACAACGCTTAATTAAAACCCCGGATTAAATTGGCAATAGAAAATTTTTCACCAAAAAAGAAGTGGTATTTGAAATTTTAAAAAAAGTGTTTCTTTAAATTTAAAAAAACGGAACGGCTTAATCCCACTTGGAAATTGAATTTTTCTAGCTTTAGTGGACCACAGGATTCAGATCCAAAAACCCCAAAAAAATTAAAAAGTAGAACATTAAGAGAACCCGTCTCTGAGACAAGCTGAGACCACCCCAAAAGAAAACGTTTAAAAAAAATCAATTCTTTATTTAAAAGCTATTTAGCCGCGGCGCACCTTTTTCCCGATGACCCCAGTGAGAGGGTGTGACTCCCGGCGTCGCGCCCGGACTTTATAGTGCGGTGACGGGGCACAGAATCCCGCCGGGCCTGTTTTGGGTTCATCTCTGCCCCATTTTTATAGGCTATGCCCTTCTTCCCCCAAGTGCTTTTCCCCCTGTAGCGCCAAATTTCTGCAGGCCCTTTTATCAATCAAAGCACACTTCGTTCAACCCCAAGTTTCCCCCCAAAATTTGACTTTGTTCCGAAAACCCAAAATTTTCCCCGAAATTTTAAAAAGAATTCCACTTTGTTAGAATCAATTCGCCCATCTCTAGTTACTATGCTTATAGTCATGTGAGTGTTATGTCTTATACATGGGCGTCAAATAGTTCCAAAAGCAGACTTTGGTTCTTTAAAATTTGGGAAAACAAACATGTTTGGGTTGGGAGCCCTTTTTTGTGGGTTTTTTGTGCGGAGGGACTTTGGGGCAAATTCACAAAAAAGATGGATATGAGGGGAAAATGATTTTTGTGGGAATACTGAAGCAAAATCTCGGACCCTCAGCCCGGAAAATTAAAGCTTGGGCGGAAATGGGTCCCCAATGGACCCCAAAGACCTGAAGGGTTTCTGCCAAAAATGGTTCAAAGTGGCTTAAGGATAATTTAAGTAAAAAGTTTTGTAGTGGCCAACACAAAAACCCTTTATCTCAAACCTATTGAAAAAGAAAGGCAAAGCGAAAAAACCCGGGTGAGCAAGGGCGACCCCCAAACATGGTTCAGTTACACTAGTTCGGGAGGGGGAATGGGCCAAAATTCCTACCGCTAATTTTGAAAGCTTGCCCGGGAAAAAATTTCCCAAAAGTTTTACCCAAGTCATTTCAGTTTTAAAGGGCCAAGCTTTTTAAATACTAATAAATTTAAAAAACTTTTGACTTTTCAAAAAAGTAATAAAAATGCCTTTATCCCTTGACCACAAGACGTTTGATGAGTTGTTTTCTTTCTGTTTTTTTCTCCATCAAGCCCGACCCAAAGTTTTTTTTCCTGGCCCAACTCTTTTACGTAGAATTTTCCAAACAAAAAATCTTAGACCCCCTTGCCTTTCAGCACTTCCTTTCCCCTGTCAAACACCCCCACCTATAGCCCCCAAATTTTAAAAATGACCCCCTTGGCCTTCCCCTTTAAAAAATAAGTGTTTTTTGGGCTAGAAAAATTTGTGTCCCCCCCTATTTGGAGGAATAAATTTCCCAGATATAGTTGTACACCCCCCCAAAATTTGGAAAAAAATAGGTTTTAAAAAACCCCTTTTAGTAGTTTAACCCCCAATTAAAAGGGAGGTGTATAGCCCCCCCCCGTTAGGTAGAATTTTTAATTTTTTTAAATTTTTTTGCACCAAATTGCACTAAAAATTTCCCCAATTGATTAGATTTAAACTGCCAGAAATTTAAAAGGGGTTTTTTTGGGTAAAAAAAAAATCTATGAAATTGTGGGCATGGTAAACAAAAAAAGTTAAAAAGAAACCTGATAGGTGGGTCCAGCATATATCAGACTGTAAATTGACCCTAAAAAACCCTAACCTTAACCCTTCTTTAGGGCTAGGGCTTGTTTGGCAATTTTTGCCAAAATTCAATTTGGGCAACCTGAATGGAATAGCTGAGTTTTAGGTCATATTTGGTTTGGGTTTTGGATTGCAACACTGCAGCTGAGCTAGTGAGGAAAAAATACAGATCTGAGTCTGGTATAAGTCTATGACATGGAGCCTGATGTCTAGGGAGGATGGTGGTATCAGAAGAAGTTATTTTTAAATAGTGTAGGGACTCGCAAGAAGTGAGGAGCCTTGCCGGGGCTTGTGAGCTTGTGTACTATAGCTACTGTATAGACTAATACCTCATATTTGATATTTTTCCAGTATGTCATTTTTTTGCCCTAAAATACTGGGGAGCTTAGGGTACAAGTATTTTGAGCAGGACACCATCTAAGTGCTGGACAGCCTGCCCACTTGAATATTATGGGCGTTATTGGCTGTAACCCAGCATGGTGTAACTGTACAAATGGCGTTACCCTTTGTACACCTTATCTACATTGGTATTGTTGCATTTGTGCAGTCTCCCTATGTGTTGTACTGTGGCTTTTTTCATACTGGTGTGAACTGGTATCTAGAGCATTTGCTCATTAATGACCGGCACCTGTTATATATTTTCCAATGTAGCACATGGGCCAGAGACGCCTGCTACTGAGATTCAGTGTATCTCCCAGCCATTGAGCTGTAAGTATAGCCTTGTAGTTTTCTGGTATCAGAAGAAGTTGTACCTACTCCACACAACACAGTGATCACAGTGTAATCCATTCTATATTATGTATCTGTAGTTTCTATCATCGAGCATTGAGATTTTTCTGTTTCAATAAATTGTGCATGTGACATGAGATATATTGTGGGCAATGACAAGACCATGAAGAGGTTGTGTGTCACCACCTGCAGGTCACTGCCAGTACTGGATTCCCAGGTCACTGTGACATTCCATGCACCCAGAAGAGATATTCCAGACAAGACAATGTACCCCGCTATCCTAATCTCTTTACTTGTGCTAGTCCTAAGCGTGTATTCCTGAGCCATATAAATGGGTTGCATAGTAGTTGCATAAGAGCCAAGGTTACGGTTGGATCCTGTTCTGTTAGGTCACGAAAGTCTTTCTTGACCCCATGGGATTGCAATTGATCCCAGCCTTGGCACTAAGGGCCACATGTATGAAAACTGTTTAGGTCTAAAACTCACTTTTTTGCCCATAGTAACCTATGGGCAAAAAAGTTAATTTTAGACCTAAACAGTTTTCATATATGTGGCCCTAAGTATATAATTCCAGCTTGGAGCTATAATACAGATGTAGCAATGCTAAACTTGACCAATAACACATTCTAATATCCTGGCACATATTGTTATCTCAACTTCTTCAAAGCTTTACAATGGTTTTTGCTATCATCCAAAATCAGATAACCCTAAATGCGTGTACCTCCGTATGGCAATGTGCATGAAGTGCTGATATCTTATATGTATCCAAACAGTGATTTGATTCCTTGTGGTCCTGATCAACCAGTATACAGGACTCGTTAATCCTCAGAGTTTTAAGGGCTGATACTCTCAAGTGGTTTTTATATATAAAACTTCTTTATTCATATAGAAGTCAGAGAAACAACGCGTTTTGGGCGACATGTATGACTCACTATATTTTAAAATTGCCAGTACGCCAGTATCAGGCGCATTACAAAGCACCCACGGCAGTTTGTAATGCGCCTGATTTTGGGGGCATGCGGGAGGCGGGGCGCACTACAACCGTACAAAACTATAGATTTATAGCCTCGTTACAGCAATTCTAGGCGCATTACTGCTGGAACAGGTAAACCACTTTCAAAGTGGTTTACCTGAGCCAGAAATGTTGTAACAAGCGCTAGAATGTGCCTGATTTATGAGCCACAGTAGACCGGGTTCATAAATCAGGCGCATTCTACACTTTGAATATGCGCATAAAAAATGGTGTCTAAGTGCCATTAATCATACATGTCGCCCTTTATGTCTATTTCACAGACATTTCGCTAGGTTTCCGAAGTGTCTGTGAAATAGACATGAAACGCGTTGTTTATCTGCATTCTATATGAATAAAGAAGTTTTATATATAAAAACCACTTGAGAGTATCAGCCCTTAAAACTCAGAGGAATAAAGGGGTTTTGCCATGAAGTAAAATTGAGGTGGGAAGCTTGAAAATGAAATAACAAACATTTTCACCATTCATTATTATTAAAAATTCTGCACTGTTTTTGTTTTAGTTGCTCCTTTAGTGATCCATTGTTTACAGCTCGTCTCCAGGGGATGCGACCAGAGATGAGAGCTCCTCACTCCTGGTCGCACATGCTCAGACATCACTTCTCCTCTCAGGCAGCTACTGAGTGTTCAAACCCCAGGTGCTGTCATTCTACTCCTGTCCTCTATCCTACTTAGTAATTAGTCAAACAGTGCAAATAAATAAAAAAGAAACCTCAGTCAGGTTTGTACATTGAGGAAAAAAACACAGGTTTCGTTCCTGCAGAGATGTGAACCTAGGACTCTTGTGCCTGGAGGCAAAAACTCTACCTCTCAGGTACTCACAATGCTTTACATAAACAGACCTTTCTTTGACTACAGAGAGGAAAGGACTGGTGATGTCATCCTGCTGGGTCACATGATATGCAATTCAAACAAATCACACTCGCCCCTTTCTGAGCACACAGAGCTGAAGAGCTGGATGCAGGAGGGATGAAATGAGATAGTGGCAAAACCCCTTTAAAGCATCCTGTCAACTGATCAATCAGGAATAAAAGTAATCAAATCTGGATATATGAATTTCCACTGACCCGATGTGTGTGGTGAATATTCGAGGACAAGCAGCGGACCTCTTGATACCGGTGTTATCCAGCATTTGGCATTCAGGAGAGTTGTGCCTCCTCGCACAACAAAAGGTGAGCGCAGATTATTTGTGTATACCTTTTTCTATTCTACGTTACTGCAGTAGGAAGCGCTTCCTTTTGTGTTCAATGTCTTCTTTCTGTATGATATCTTAGATAGACACTACCAGATTCAAAAATGTGATCATAGGCATCATTAGAAATTTTAACACTGATTATGCTAGAAAATGACTAAAGGGTCACTTCCGTCAGGAAAGGGTATTTTTGTTAAAACCTATTTCAGCAGTCCTATGCAATTAAAATTACATATAAAATCTCTCCGTCTCCAGCTTTGATAGTAAAGAGATACATTTCCCTAACTTTACTGTAGTTGCCATCTATTTGCATGTAGTCTCATTACAAATAACAGGTAATAATGACATAATGATCGCTCTATTGATCTCTGACTAGGCCTAGATAAAGATAAGACTAAACCGCAGGGCAATGACAAGAGCCATACATGAAGGATTATGGGTTCATCTTTTTCTGTACTGGAAGGGTTTTAGTTTTCTTTATACTTTTCTGGTCCCACTGTTAAGAATTACACCTCTTAGGCCATAGGAACCATCAGAACTCACAATGGGGAACTCATAGAGGCACACCAGTTTTCATACATGTGGCCCTTAGTATTGTCACACACTGACCCACTAGGTTCCTAAAGACTTTGCTTGGTGTTAACCAATGAGGAGTAGTTATACCAGATGAAGTTAAATAGGTGCTCAGGGACTATCTTTTTATTTGTTATATGGCTCACAACAGTATTATATTAAACTTTGTAATTCATACTTATTCAAAATTGTTTACCTGTCCTACTGTGGAAAAACCAGGCAAAGAATCCTGTCCTCTCCTTCATTGTATCCCCTGAAAACCATGTGACATTCATTAATCACTCATTAATCACATGGCGTCAGTGAACATTACATCATATTCAGTGAGTGTGCTTTGAAGTCAGGCTCAGCTCAGGGACACTCCCCTGTAGTGGGTGTGACCTGAGCAGAGAATAATCTTGCTGCATTAACTCTTTCCAGCCTGTAGTATGACAGTGAATAGAAGTGGTAGCATTAAAGTAATTACAGATGAGGGGGAACTATTTGTCTATCTTTGAGTCTTGCTGGCAGAACTTAGCAGAGGACAGCCGTTCAGAGCTGGGAGTTTGTGTTCTGCTGATGAAAATGAAAATGAAAATGAAAACTATGAATTCAGCTCTGTACAGTTTACATAGTAACTCATAAATCCTAGCTATCATCATTTTTATGATAGCAAGTACAGAGCTGGGGGGATTACACACCAATGTCAACACATAGACCCTAGCATTGATAACTGAAAGGAAGTCCTAGATTGCAATGCAGTTTGGAAGTTGTAGGAAAAGGATGCTGGAGAACTACTGACACTCCCACAAGCAGGAAGTTTGACTGCAAATAGTGAATTTTTGATAGACAAATATGGAGGCAAAAGAATAGAAACACATGAAGGTAGTGGGATATCTTTAATCTTTATTTTTTTAATATTAATGCTTTTTATAGTGTTCTATGAAATCTTTAAACTCCTGGATAATCCCTTTAAGGCTTTGTTAAGTAAATGTGCAAGCAGGCAACTTATGCTGATATGTTTAGAGGATAGCCAAACTTTGTTTCCTGGTTGGAACTGAGAATTTTTTTAGTAGATATATTTAGTAGATATATGAATTAGTTCTTGTATGTTCTTAAATTCTAATAACTGTTTCTTTAAGATATGTTTTGAAGCTGAAACATATATCTTGTTCTCACTAGTTGTAGCCTCAAAGCTTCTGGAGCTTACTAAGATTTTTTTTTTAGAACAATGCCTGATTGAATTAGAAACATCTGTACAGAGTTTTTTCTTTAAGGGTATGTTCACATGGTGTATTTTGGCCCATACTGTATGTGGCGCAATACGGCGTGTGTTTGAGAAGTACGCACTGTTCAGCACATACTTCTAAAACACGGAGGGGGGGGGGGGGGCCCGGCCAGACCCACCCACCTCTAATGTCAGTGGCGCATAAGCGCTGCGAAAAAGTGACGTGTCACTTCTCTTCCCCGGCGGCAATATGATGGTATTGTACACCGGGGGAGACGAGCCATAATTGCAGCACGCATTTCACCCGTATTAAAGTGCAAATACGCAGCGAAATGTGCGCCAAAATTATGCCGTGTGAACATACCCTAAGGGTGCTTTCACATGGAGCATTTTTGGGCGTGTTTTTTGAAAAATTAACAGGCTTAATTGCTATGTATTTCTGCAATAAAAAGCGCCAAAAACGCACCAATAAAATGCTCCGAGTGAAAGCACCCCTAAGGTATGTTCACATGGCATTTTTCAATCTGAAAAACAGATTGAAAATCACTGCATAAAACATATCAAAAGACGTAGCCAAAGTGTGCTGTGTGTTTGGATGTATTTTTGCTGCAGCCGAAATGCACCCTAAAAAAAACTGCTGCGTAAAACGGATCAAGAATTGGCATTGATTTTTTTGAACGGATCTGTGGGATGCATCCGAAAGACGCATGTAAAACATGTATCATCTGAACGCCGATGCGTGTTTTAAAGTGAAACTAATGTAAATCACACTGCACATTGTTAGATGAGTGTTTGGATCTGAAACACAGATCCAAACACACGTCTAAAAAACCCTGTGTAAACGCACCATAAAGATTTGTAGTTTGGCCTTCAATATCAGCTAGTCACTCGAAACTTAGTAAAAAAAATGTTGCTACTGTGACCGTGTTTCCCCGAAAATAAGACCTAGTGCAATTTTTTTCAAGCTTAGAAATATAAGGCCTCCCCTGAAAATAAGACCTAGTGGCAGTCATTGCTACAGCTTCACCACACCATACATTAGAATTAGCAGATCATTTAGATTACCTACCACACAAGGTAAGACCTAGCTGGACAAGAGGTGCTCATTTAAGCAAAGTGCTATTGCTAGACACGAGAGATTGGGGCCAATGATTCTAAAAGAAATGGAGTCACAAGAAATTCACCATGAAATTCAGGGTTTGGAGAGTTCTTATGATGTTCCAGAAGAAGATGACATGGTAAATGTACCAGAGATTGCTGTACATGGAAATAGTCACGAAATTTTTGATGGAAGTCAGAGTTTGGCTGATTATGCTGAGGTTTGTGATGATATGACTACAGTATATGTTTTTTTTTGTTCAACAATAAATGTGAATTCTTGTTCATGGAAAAATAAGACATCCCCTGAAAATAAGACCTAGCGTATGTTTAGGAGCAAAAGTTAACGTTTTTGGTAAATCAGGGTATGAGGACAAACATGAATAGCCTTTGTTTGAGAAACCTTGCATTTTTTTACAAAAATTAGATAATGACTATTAAACGATGTTACATTTATTCATTAGCTCTGCCTGTATTTATAATATGAGATAAACTATTATAGGTTAATTTAATTTTGTTATTAAGCCCTTCCAGACATTGGACTTCAGCATATGACCTAGTCAGGTAGGGAGTTACTGCAAACGTACTGACAATTGTGTGAACTCTAAAATAGAGTTTTCACGATCGCTTCGGGAAACCAGATGTACACTACAGCTGACATCCCAGAACATCGTCCCCGAGCAGAGTTTACAAATGCGACCGCAGCAGCTAAGGGCAAGAGAGAGGGCTCCCTCTGTCTCCATCGGTATTTTGCGAGATGCTGATGGCTGCCATGATGACCCGGAAGCCTAACAAAGACTTCCAGGTGGTCTCTGACGTCACCATGGGTATGGTGATTGACAATTACGATACCTAGCAATACTAAAATAAATCAAACACGTATACCGCCCTTTCCTCATAACAAACAGCAATACCCCCTAAAATATAAAAAAGTACACATATTTGATTTCGAAGCATGTGGAACAACCTAGCCTATAAATCTTTCGTTTTCTGTCATTTTTACGGCCTAATGCAATAAAATACTTTAGAACACCTGTGCGCCCAAAATGCACAATACACCCCTAGATCAGATCCATGAGAGGTGTTGAATACAAAATGGGGCAACTTCTGGAAGGTTTCCCCTGTTCTGGTACTTTGGGGGCTTTGCAAATGCGACATGGCACCCACCAAAATCTGCGTTCTAAAAGCCAAATAGCACTCCCTCCCTTGTACGTCCTGCCATGCGCCAAGCAGCAGTTTACACCCACATGTAGGGTATTGCCGAACTTGGAAGAAATTGCGTAACAAAATTTGGGGGGCTTTTTTCCAGGATTCCAGGTAAAAATGAAATCTTTTCAGCTAAAACTGCATTTTATTTGAAAAAATTTTTTTTTTTCATTTTCGCAGCCTAACACAAAAAAAATCTGTCAAACACCTGTGAAGTCAATATACTCACGACGCCACTGGCTGCATTCCTTTATGGGGGCAGTTTCCTAAATTTTTAAGTTTTAGCCTCTTAGGGTGCCCACAAACCTGGACTGGCGCCTAAATGAAATCCTAATGAAAATGAGACCCTAATATCAAGTAGGTGCTCCTCCTATTCTGAGACTTGGGGTTGGGTCAAATAGTGCACTAGGGCCACATATGGGTTATCTCTAAAAATGGGGAATCAGGGGAATCAATATTGAGTTGCAATCCGATGGTAACATTTACTGTGTTCCAATAAATAATGGATATAAATTGAAAAGCTGCAAAAAAAAGTGAATTTTGAATGTCACCACCACTTTGCTTTCATTTCTGTGAAACACCTAGAGGGTTAAAAACCTACTAAATGATGTTTTGAATACTTTTTGGTGTCTTATATGGAGTCATTTATGGGGATATCTAACATATTGTCCCCTTAAAGCCATGTTAGAACTGGACTGGTCCCTAAAAAAATCTGTTTTACAAATTCTCTTGAAAATGGGAAACATTACTACTAAATTTATAAGCCTTCTAATGTCATAAAAAATAAAAAGAAATTTAAAAATAATGCCAACATACAGCAGACGTATTATAGATGCTAGTTATAAACTATTGTGTGTGGTATAACTATTTGCCTTACATGCAGAAATTGTTGAACTTTGAAAATGGCAAATTGTTCTAAATTTTCACAACATTTTGAAGGATCGTATGGACCAAAATTTATTACTAACTTAAAGAACAATGTATAAAGAGAAAACAGTCTCTGAATCACATGGATAGGTAAAAGTATCAAAAAGTTATTCCCACATAAAGTGACACTTCAGATTTAAAAATGGGGCTCTGGTAGGAAGGTCAAAACTGTCTGCATTTTTAAGAGTTTAATCATGTGATTTCATGAAATACCCTCAGTCTACAATAAATATGTTCTTAAGGGTTTCTCTCAGAGCTATTTTGATAAACTGTGGGTATTAATAGTGCTCTCCTTCATAGCCAGCTAGCCAACACCTAAAGAAGTGACCCTTTAAAATAGTAAGGATAGATGCCATAGCATTCTATATCTGACTTCTTACAAATTTCTCGAAAGTGTTATGAGTTGGCTGCAAGCACCTGTGAGGAAAAACCAAGAGACAGCAAGATTCTTGGATACATAGCAAGATATAAAATATAGAAAGCAGAAGTTCCTGATAATGCACCCAAAAGATGTTATAGAAAAATTTTGCCCAAAGAGGCAAATCCAAACTGGACCACTTAGGCTTATGAAATCCATAGAAATGTCCACTGGGGGATAATCGGGCACTAAGAGCAGAAGAACACCTTGTAACTACATTCACTATTTTGCCATAGGCAAACTTAAACTCTATCAGTTCTCAATCTATAAAGCGCTAAAACTTAACTCCTATTATTTATAACACTTAACCTTGATGCACACTATTTAAAAACCTGATTTCTAACCTCTCAGTCTGTCCCTTTCTAAGGCGCGGGCGGCATGGTAAGATAGGACGCAAGCCCGCTATGGAGATGGTGAATTTGCCTGAGGAATGTTGTTTATAAGAACGCAGCAGCAGTAAATAGTTTCAGTATGCATGCAGGCGAGTAAAAGGGGGAATGCGTATTGTTGAATCTCTGGTGGCCAATTGGTGAGCACCTGAATAGGGTGTGTACCTAAGATGATATAAAAGGAAATGAGTTTAGGGGGTGTGTCCAAAACATGGAGGATTGAGGACATGCTTTCCCTGAGCTCCTCGCATCACTGCTTTCATCCAGCTGGTTCTAACCTCTCATCATGGGGAAATCAACCAAGAAGAAGGAGCTGAGGTCCTCCACCCGGTCCTCACTGCCCGCGGGTGACATTGGAGCGTTTTTCCTCCCGCCTCAGCCATCAGTTTGCCCGGACGCTCTTTGCCTGAGGCGCCGCGACAAGGCCCTCCTCCGCCTTCAGCCCAGGAAGCGAGCTCTCGGACATCGGAGACCGGCGACTCTGCTCCTCATCACAGCCCTGGCCCGTCCTACCTTCCGACAGCACCGGATGGCCGGCCCGCCGCAGAGACTGCGCGACGCATGGCACAGCAGCATGACACCGCAGCTTCCCCTCTGCTCCCGGAGGCCGCGACTTCCCCGTCCTCGCTACGCTGCGCCCAACAGCTGTCGCACCGGACTTCTGGCTATGCAGGTTATTGGGCCCCGCCCACCACCCGGACCTCGGCCGCAGCCAGATCTATCCCGCCCTTGGGCGCCGGACATGAGCCTATAAACCAAGGGGAAAGCCCCAGGGGGAACACAGGGCGCACACACAGCCCAGAACCTATGCAGGGCGCAGTGGAGGACCTTGGTTCCCACCCGCCGGCCCACTCGTCCATTTTGGACTCACCAGTGCCCCTGGTCACAGGCCTGCTGCCACCTACCCCTCCAATGTTAATTGACACCAGCCTGCAGACCCCCACAATGGGGACCATGCCAGAAACTTCCCCAGCAATGGACTCATCCATCTCACCCCATTCAAGAGACCTATCAGGTTCTGATCCCTGCCTGATGGACTCGGACATTAGGTCTCTGTCCCAGCCACCTGCCACACAACAGAGTACACCTGCTCTGGATCCCTGCCTCACCCTGGCCCCACCCCAGTGGCATACCCCTGTCTCTCCTGCTGCACAGCCCTCACCGCAATGGTCCACAGGATCCTCTTGGGGCAGGCCTGCCAGTACACCTGCCAGCAGCTCAGTCGGAATTGATGTCTCTTCTCCCTCCTGCTATCTGATGGCTGATCCATCTAACGTGACTACTGCTCCTTTCTCCACTGCCATCCATACCTTAATGCTGGATCTGGAGGAGCCAGGGCAGTCTCTAACCCCACTGCATCAACATTATCTGATCTGCAAAGTCTTATCCAGTCCTTACCTTCCAGGTCCGACCTCTCGGCTTTAGCCAAACACATCATAGGGGAATGTAGGCAGGACATTTCTCTCTTTCGTTCTGAACTTACCTCATCGAATTCTAAAGTGGTTTCCCTAGACAACTCTCAGCAATCTACCTCATTGTCTGTCCAGGCGCTACAATCCTCTGCATCCCAGCAGTCCTCTCAAATCTTTGCACTACAACAACACATCGACGACCTCGAGAATCGGAGCAGGCGCAATAATATCAGAATTCGTGGCCTTCCCGAGTCCGTTACCGCCAACGAGCTCTACCCAGCTCTCAAAACCATCTTCAATCACATGCTTGAAAGAGCCCTATCCGCTCACAGAGTGCTTCGCCCTCCAGCAGTGGATCCCAAGAAACCAGGAGACGTTATCTGCCGGGTGCATTTCTACCAGATGAAGGATGACATTTTACGCTGTGCGCGTCAGAGGCAGAAGGTCTATTACAGAGACATTCCTATACTTCTCCTCCAGGATCTTTCAAAACATACCCTGGCCCAAAGAGCTGCCCCAAAACCTCTCTTGGCTGTCCTTCAGGAGGGAAACATTCCCTATCGCGGGGGGTTTTTCCCCCCCTTTTGCCCTCTTCATACGGGGAAAAAAAAAAATCGTTCACCATCCATTCCCCTGACGATTTTCCCTTCATTACTTCAAAGGGTTTGCACTTTCAAGAATTTCGTCCTCCCCCCCTTGGGCCCTCCCTGGACCCCTAAAACCAATAGGCCTCTACCTTGGGGAACCCGCCAGATCCCCAAAAGCCTTCCTCCTCGGAAAAACCCAGGGGCCGGGGGCCAAACCGCACTGATTCTTCTACCCCCCCTCTAACCCACCCTGAAAAATCACTAAGAGTACCCTTTTTGAATTTGGGCCCTTCTGAGGGCTGGTGTCCCTTGTCTGATCATTTTGGGGTCAAAGTTAAGAAATTTGGACCGCTGATTTTTGGGCGGGTTTTTCTTTTTCTTTTCTTATTGCAATAGCCATGGGCCCCCCTTTCCCAAATTTGTAGGACCCCCCCCTTTTAAGTTGCACATTATTTTTTTTTTCAATTTGGGTGGGGGGGGCCCAAGCCACCACAAATATCGTTTGTTGCATATGGATGGGGGAAAGCTCAGGTGTGTTTTTTTTTGGGCCCTTTTGCCTCATTTATCTAAATTACCCCCAGTAGGTTTTTATCCCGATAAAAGGCCCCTTGCCCCGGGCCCTGGGGATTTTTTTACTTCTTTCAGAAACCATTTTATTTCCCCCCTTTTGGGCTCCCCTACCCCCTTTTTCCCTGTTTTCCTGGTTGTGGGGTTTTTTGTGTTTTCAGTTGTCAGTGGGATGTCTCTTTCCTCTCCTTTCCTTGCCCCAAACCTTTCTCCCGCCTTCCCCCCCCCCCCCTCCCTCCCTTTCCCCAAAGGGTTTGGGAAAAGGGGCCGATTACCCTTCCCCGCCCTTTTAAATTCCCACGGGGCCTAAATATCCCGAGTAAGAGGGCCCCAAAATCCTCTACCATTTTTCATAAGAAAAAAAAAAATTAAATTATTTTGTTTCAAAAAAACACACTTTAAAGAAGGAAAATGGCCCAATAAAACGAAAACAAATATTACACCGAGTGGTTTTGCAAAACCCCGAGGAATCCAGTTTCCGGGGGGAGTAGCGGGGGGGGCGATCATAAGTCTTTGGACCCCGGGGCCGGGGCTTGCGGGAGGGTTTCCCGGGCCCGGCTCGTTACAAAATTTCTAATCCTTAATATAGGGGGAAAACCCCCTTATATTTCCTTTAATGTATTTCCCCCTAATCAGGGTCGGGCCCGGGCCCTTTTTTTTAAACCAAAATTTAATTTGGGAGGTTTGGATCCCGTTGGAGGGCCCAACAATCGTTCTCTGTGGAAAATCTGAATCCCCAATCTAAAACCCGGGGCCGGGGGTTAAAAAACCCGGGGGCAGGTCCCTCCTTTGGCCTTTTTCGACAAATAAAAAAGGAATTAAAAAAAAACCACCCCTTTAAACCCCCAAAACCCAATGTTGTTTGTCGGGGGGGGGTTTTTAACCCCCTTTAGTTTTTAGGGGTTTTAGCTTCTACTCCCATCCCCTTTAACGCTTACGGGCCTTTTGGGGGAAAAAAGGGTCCCAAAGGGGGCCCATTCCTTTGGGTTCTGTTTACATCAGGGGGGAGCATTTTCTATCGACCCAGGGGCCCCAGTCTAATTGCTCGCAAAACCCCCTCCCCTTTTCCCCTTCGGGGCCCTCCCTTGGTCATGACGCCCCTGAACGAATCCCTATTTTAATGTTCCCTTTGTCAGCTGATGTACCCCACAAACTAAAAAAAAATTTTTGTACAGGACCCATTTAAATTTGACGAAATCCCCCCCCGGCCCATTTTCCAAGGGGGAAGCTCCCCAAAATGCGTTGTGCGGGGGATCCCTGATAAAAGGCACGGCCCCGAGGTTGGAACGGGGCAAAACCCTGAGCTGGGCTCGGTTAAGGTCGCTGCATTTGAACTCCACATAAGGGGGCCCCTTTCCCGGCAGAAAACACTGCGAGAATTACTTGTGCGCGTTTAGGGTAAGGCGGTTTTTTTGGAAGCCTCCGGGCCCCCGGAATAATCTACGGGTTTTGGGCCGGTAGGACTATATGAATTAAAAGAAATAAAAGGGGGAGAAGTTTTGGGCAAAGGAACCCCAACCCCCGCCCGCATAAAAACCTCAAATAAAGAACTCCAAGAGGCACCCCGGGCCCCCACACCACGGGGGGAGTTCAGAAAAAACCTTTTCCCCAACGCTTTCTCCCCGGGACTTAATAATCCCCACCCCCAAAATCTGCCCCCCCCCCCCCCCTTCAAAAGGCCCAAAATTTTCCCTACCCCCCTCTCCAGCCCCTTTCCTATATTGATTTTTCCCCAAACTCTACCCCCCTTTCATGGGCCCCAGAACTCTCGTCCGGATTTTGGGTCCCAGGTTTCCCGGGGGAAAAAGCCCGGGCCCCCCTGGTTTGGGTTTTTTCCCCCGGGGGGAAAAATTTTTTTAAAAAGCCCTTTTAGCAAAAAATTTCTTCCCCTTTTAAATTTGGGGGCCTTTAATCATGTTTCCTGGGAAAACCCGTTCCCAGACCAAACGACATTGCTCTTTTCCCCCCCTCATATCAAAAAACCAGGTAAAGACCCCCCCCTTTTGGGAAAGTATTTTTAAAGGGGGCCGTTTTCTTTTTTTAACCCCCGGGTGCGATTAAGATTTATGCAAAAAAACTTTGGCAAATGGGATTTAAACCCTTTGTGCTCCCGGATCTTGGTCCAACCTGCCCAAAAGTTGGGTTTTTTGGTCCCGGGGGCAGAGAAGCCCAAAACCAAAAACCCTAAGACCTGGTTATAGTCCATCATCCCCAATTTTTCGGAAAAACCCCTTATGGTCCTATCCCGGAAAGCCAAAAAGGGTTTTTGCCCAAAAATTTCCTGGCCAACCCTAAATCGTACCCTTGGGGCACCCGGGGGGATGGGACCAATTTTTTTAAATTTTTGAAAATATTTGGCTCTTTTAATCAGGGGCCCCCACTGCTGGGCTGAAGATCAAGGGAAACCCCTCTGGGGGCCCCCTTTCCGCAATACAAATGGGACACGACAGGGTTTTTTCCCTTTTCTCCTTTCTGTACGTATTTGTCAGGGAAAATTTTTCTCTCCGCTAACGTAACAACCCGGACATTACAGGGGGTTAAATTTTTAAGGGGACCAAAATTTTAAGTGCTCGGCTTTTGGGGGATGGCCCCCTGGTTATCAAAACCGCCCCCCGCCACATCACCCCCCCCCGCCCCTTATGTCCACCCTTCAAAAATTTTGGGTTTTTGGGGCCCAAAATTTTAAAAATAAATTCCCCAAGTTAAAGGTTTTAAAAGTATAGGCCTGCCTCCCCTGTCTTTAGCCAGTTTAAGGGCCCCTTTTACCCATTAACGTGGCCACAAAAGGGGACTGCCCTACGGGCCCCATTATACCAGCTGAAAGGGTCGAATCTTTTCCCCCTTTTTTTTGGGAATTTTGCACTCAAAAAAAATTTCCTCTCGGCCCTCGCTTCGGGGGGCCCTAAGCAGTATTTTTTTTGGGTTTGGGCAGGGTAAACCCTTTTTGGGAAGATGGCAATTTGACCCCCCTTAACTATTTTTTGTTGTAGCGATCCCCGATTCATATTCCAAACTTTTTTTTGGGGGGCGCGTGCATGGTTTTTTACACCCTTTAAATCTGGCCTTCCACCCACCACAAAAACTCCTAAAACTTTTAATAAACCAGGACAAAAGGGACTCTGGGGGGGTTGGGGGCTCCCGGACTCCCGGGAAATATTTTTACCCCGGGGCCCTTACGGGGCGACTGCTGGTTTTGGGTTTGTTTTCGGGATGATAAAAAGTTTTGGACGCGCATGGGGCACGTGATATATCCCCCTTGTCTCTTGCATCGCTCCCCTGGGCCCGGGGGACCTCGCACTAGGGAACCAATGTTCTCTTTTACACAGTAAAACAATCCTTGGTTTCCCATTTGCCCCAAACAAAACATACCAAATTTTTAATTAAATGGGGCCTGGGGCCCCCTTTTTACCAACAGGGGAAAATTCCCCACTTCACCCCAGGAAGGGGGGCTCGCGCCCCTTTCCCTCGGGAGTCAAAAAGCTACCCTCCTTTGCGCCTCAAAACAGGTGATGGCAGGGGGTCATTTTACTCCCCACTCTCAGAGGCTACAATTGGATCTTTCTGCTCAAGCCTCTTCTGCTTTTCAATATGTCCAATTTTAAGCACTTCTTATCCCCCTTGGGCAACAACCCTTCGATGCCCAAAGACCCCTCACCAAGTTTGAAAAAAAATGTGGGCCCAGCTTCCCCCGGACTTTTTTATCTCCTTAAAATTTTTCAGGAACTTTCCCGCTAGCGACCGTTTGAGCTCCCCCCAAAAATGTGCTGCTGGGAGAAGGATTTGGGGGAAAACAGTTCTCCCTCACACATGGCTTTAAATTTTTTGTTTCCCCTAAAGTGCTGGGGGCGACGAAAGGGCCCCGGAGACAGTTTCAAAAATTTTTACCCGATGGGACCGGGTTTCCCCATTTTCTTTTATAAAAGGGGGGGGGGGGCCCGCAGGTTCTTTAGGCCCCGCTGGCGTTGTGGGTTTCCTTTTAAGGAAACCCCTGCTTCTATTAAAGGTGGGAATATCCCCCCTGGCGGGTTTGGACTTGATTTTTATGAAAATCCTCAAAAAGTCCCCGGGTTGGTTTTTCCCGGGGGAACCCCGGAAAACGGCCCTTTCGTTCATGTTTTTAACCCAGGGGCCTCCCTTATAAAAAAAACCCCCCTCCCAAAATTTATTCAGGCAGCGAAAAAAGGTTTTTTCCCCGCCGTTGGAAATCCCCTGATCCACCCTCTGGGGAGGATTGGTTTTACTGAAGTCTCCCATGTTTACCCTATGGAAAAGCTCTTAGCCCCCCACGGAAATTTAAGCCAGATTACTGGTGAAACATGGGCCCCCTTGGGGTCCCAAATTTTTAAAAAATTTCTGCCTTCAACCCCCTCAGTCACCCGGTGGGACAATGACACCGCCCATCCCCAGGGGTTTTTCCGACCCCCCCCTTCCCCCCGCCCCTTCCCTTCCCCCTTAAAAACCCTTTCCCCCCCCTCTTTCCTTTGTGTATGCTTGAGGGGTGTGAGGTTGTCTTGGTTTTGTCCCTTTTTGATTTGTTTGGGGGCCGTAACATGGGGCCCTTTAAAATTTTTTAAATTTTCCCGGACCGGGTAAAGTTTCCCTTTAAAAGCAGAGGGACCAAAATGGGACCTTTTTTTCATTAACCCGGATTATGTATCATGTATCAAAATAGTTACTCTGAATTGCTTTCTTTTTTTGGTGTTCAAAAGTTAACATTTCTATGTTTTTTTTTATTATACTGCACTTTATCAGCTCCTTTCCCTGGGTATCATACTTTACAAAAGCACCTTAGTTGCCCTTTTTTTTTACGGGCTAGATGTCGTGTTTTTACTGACACCTTTTGTTAGAATTTCATCTTTTTTATTTTAGTTTATGGTGTATTTATGACTATTACTGAACTGTCTATTTGTATTTTGGATGGAAATGTATTGTAATAAACATCGTTGAATCTCATAAAAGGAAATGAGCTTAGACCACTTGGGGGCCGGACCCTTTTAACCCCCCGATGAAGGGCCCGTTTGTTGGAGAAACATGTTGGGGAAAAGGGGGAGGCATGGGAAAAATTTTAAAATTTTTGATTTCCCCACCCCCTTTCTAAATGTGTTTTCCCGCTGGGAGGGGTCTCAAAAGGGGAAAACCCTTTTTGTTTTTATGTCCATTAGATTAGTCATGACTGCCCAAGTAAGATGTTTTTGGAAATTTCCCTTTTTTGGAAATTAGTAAATTTATTGTATATATTTGGGGTTCCCCCGTTAAAAGTGGGGGGTCCCCCGGAACCCTTGGAAAAAATAGGGAAAGGGGGTTATTCCTTTCACAAATAGAAAAGGGGGCAAACTGAGAGGTTAGAAAAAAAAAATTTTTTTTAAAAAAGTGTGCATCGAGGGGTTTAAATGTTTTAAAATAATAAAAGGGGTTTAAATTTTTGTCTTTATAGATTTAGGGAAATGAAAGAGTTGAAATTTGGGTTTTGGAAAATAGTTTAAATTTTTATTTAAATTTGGAAAATCGCCCCTTTTTTTCTCCGCTGGATTCCCTTTTTTTTAGACTAAAGAACACCTTGAAAAAACGCTTACTAGCTAAGGGGGTTGGGAAAAACAAACGTTCGTCTAAAACAAAAAAACTTTGGGGCCAAAATGGGGAAAATAAGCTCTTGGGGCTTTAGAGTGACAAGTTAGTTTGAAGTGAATGTCCCTAATAAAGATTTTCTCGAGGATAATTGGAGACAAAGGGTTTTTGGGCCCGAGTTCACACGGGGTTTTTTTCAGCGTTTTACCTGTGCTTTTCCCCCAAAAAGGGCCTTTCAGTTGAAAAATTAAAACACCCGGGCCCGCCCCACTGTCAGATTTTAGGAAAAAAATGAAACTCCAAACATTGTATTTTATTTTTAAAAAAAAGGGGGAAACGTGTTGGGGGAAAAAGCATGTCCGGGCACTACTGCGTGTGTCTTTAGTGAGGGGCAGTATTAAAACTTTTGTGACGGGTTTCCTTTAAGAAAACACCAGTACTACATTGGGCAAACACTACAAAATCACCATAGGAGGGCAGTTTAAAATGCCCAATTAGAAAACACAAACAAAGAAAAACCCCAAAAAAAAAATGGCAAAAAAGTAAAAAGCATAGAAATTTTTTATTAAGTTTTTTAAAAATGATTACAAATAAAATCATAATTTAAAAAAGGATTTAAAGTTTACCCATGAAAAACACCCAGCTGCGATACCTGCAAAAGGGAAAAATGTAAAATTGCAATGAAACAGGAGATGATGCAACGGCAGCTCTTATAAACCAACCTGGCCACAGTATATTGGGGAATTAAAAAAAGCAGGAGCCCAAATTTCAAGGTAGCCCAAAGCACATTCTCTATGCTTTTCGTCCAGAGGTGAAGAATGACTGTCTACAGCAGAGTAATAAGGAAAATAGTCGATCGAAATAAAGAAAATCAAATAGGTGTGCTAATTGGGGGATAGACCTGTCAATATTACTGGGCATAAACATGATTGGATTGTAAACGTGATTACATAAAAACCCTTTATATATATTAATTTTATGTTGTAATAGAGGGAAAAAAAAATACAAAGGGTCAGGGGGTCGGGGGAAAACATAAATTGGGGTTCCCCTCAGGGGCTCTCTGGGGCCCCTATGCTGCATGGGGGAAAAAATATAAAAGGTTTTTCCCGCGGATATTAATGAGCAAAGGCTCTAGATACCAGTTCACACCAGGATGCAAAAAGCCACAGTATAATACATAGGAAGACTGCACAAATGCAATAATACCGATAAAATTGCATATAGATAAGGTGATACAAAGGGCAACATTCATACAGGAACACCATGCTGGGTTACAGCCAAAAACGCCCATAATATTCAAATGGGCAGGCTGCCCAGCACTTAAACGGTGTCCTGCACAAAATACTTGTACCCTAAGATCCCCAGTGTTTTAGGGCAAAAAATTATGACATACTGGAAAAATATCAAATATGAGGTATTAGTTGATACGGTTGCTACAGTACGCAAACTCGCAAGCCCCGGCAAGGCTCCTCATTTCTTGCGAGTCCCTACACTATTTAAAAATAAAACCACAGAAAAAATGGGACATAAATGATGTTTTAATAGAGTCTCAGAAAAAGGTAAACGGAAGGTATAACAAGAAAAACCCACATTAAACACTCATATCCTGGTTTGGAATGCCAGTGCTCTGTAATAGGCAACAATATTCAATTTAAGGCTAGGTCTACATCGCATTGGTTTTTTGTCCAGCACATGTCAAAACAGCTGAAAAAATTACTGGTTTTTGGCACATTTTGTGTTTTTTGGCCATTTTCTTGACATGTTTTTTGGCATTTTTTTTTGCAGAAATGCATAGCATTACAATTGCTGTGGATTTCAGCAAAAAGGCATAAAAAACTTTACATAGACTCCAATAGTAAGGGTGCGTTCACACGACAAAGAACAAATTCTACTCGGTTCTAACTTCAGCAGAACCGTCCATTACAACCGGCTTTTGGACATTTTTTGACACAAAAAACAGTCTGGTTTCTTTCGGCAGTTTTAGTTTTTTTAACTGTTTTTGTCACCAATTTTGCCAAGGTTTTTGAGCAGATTTTGTGCAGTTCTTGGACTTTTTTTTGGCCATTGACCATGTATTACAATGATGTGGAGGAGCAGCTTTGATGCCTTTTTGGATAGTCCTCTAGGCGGGACATTTAAAAGAAAGATTAAATGATTAAAAATAATTATTTGTTTGAAAACATCAAATAGCACCTCATCAACTTGCTTCCAAAAGGTTTGTATTAGGGGGCAGTCCCAAAAAATATGGGTTAAAGAACCTGGTAAACCATCTGCAGCACGCCCCCAGAGAGATTCAGATTGAATTTATCCAGTAACCATGGAGTATGGTTCCAAAACATCATGATTCTCTCTGGTTCTCCTTATAACAGGTATATATTGATGACTTGGCAGCCCTATGCCATATGGTTTGCCATGTGTGGTACAATATCTTTTCCCCTAGAAAGGCCTCCCATTTAGACATATATGGATGATAATCCTCAGTATCCATAGGGGGGCAATTAAGGATAGCATAAATGGTAGATATAAAGCTCTGGGTCGAGACTACAGATTTAAATAACAACTCAACGGCTGTGGGAACCTAAATAGAGTACCCCCCCCCCCCTCCACCCCATGAGCAATTGCATCGTGTTTGATTTGGAGATAAGAGAATTGTGCCCTAGAGGGAAGATTAAACTTTTCTTGTAGTAATGCAAATGGGATAAAGTCTCTACTGCAGAAATGTGCAGAATCTGCAACTCTAAAATCTTGAAGCCATGGCAAAACATATGGACAGAGGCCCTCGCAGTCATAGGAAATTTAGATTGACAATACTTCCAAATAGATTTAGTACATGCAATAGAACCCAGGAGAACTCGGGGAAGCATAACCTCTCTATTATGCCAGAGGAACACGTTAGGGTCATAGAGAGCCAGCCACAATTTTTCCATCTCCATCCATTTCGAGTTTGCCGGGTAGAGTAGAACAAGCCAGAATGTAACGTAGATTGGTCGCCAATAATATTTTAGAATACTGGAAGCCACTCTAGGCCCCTCTAGATTTGCTAATCATTGAAACTTCTTTAGCTATTCTGACAGTCGTGTGCCCAAATAAATCTAAATGTTGTGGCCTGTAGAGACTTTTGGGGCTTAAATTTAGAGGGATCGCCTCGGTCTTTGACATTTTCACCTTAAAACCAGAAAGTCTTCCAAAATCATCCAAAAGAGTGTGCAAGCTAGGGAGCGATGAGCTAAGAGGAGTCAAATATAGTAGAATGTCATCTGCAAAGAGTGGCAGTTTGATTCCTTGTCCCTAACCATAATTCCCAAAATGTATGAATGGGATCTAGTCTTGTGGGTCAGGGGCTCTATACAGAGTATAAAGAGCAGGGGAGAGAGAGGGCAACCCTGTAGCATAAGAATGAGACATAGAGTCAGGTATGGCAGAGCCCTCTAAAAAGGTGTTAAATAAAGTAAGCACATGAGGGGCTGGTTTGGAGGAATACGTTTTGTAGTATAAATAGGTAAAGTTATCCGGGCCAGAGGCTTTTCCATCCGGAAGGTCCTTAATCACTTCAAGCATTTCCTCACATTCAATTCAATTGGAAAATTCAATGACGTAACTGCCTCATCTGACAGACTCGGAAGAGCACAGAAGGGGGAAATATCTCTCCTTTGGGAGAGCCACCAATAAATTGATCAGTGTGGAGATTTATGCGCCTTTCAGACCTCACTGACTGTTTTGCAAAAGGCAAAGGCTTCTGGGAAAAGAGCTCCACAGCGCACTCTACTGGATGTAGTTATCAACAACGGAATCACAGATTCCACCTTTCTTCCAGTGGTAGGGAAAAAAACGGCCCAAAATACTATTCACAGAAGGAAACTAACTAAGAAGGCCTCACTATTAAAATATAACCTTTAATTTAAATCTATAAAAATACACACAATGGCCACAAACACATACAAATCTCAATACCAATTTTACCAAATAACACAATCCCAGGCTTAAAGGATAGGATTCGGTGGATAGCAACATGTAGCTGATATATCTAACAATGACCCTACACCTGTTGCCTACCTATACGGACAGAGTAGTCGTCCCGAAAGGGACGGCCCCATCCACCGATGACTAGTCCTATGATACCCTAGTACTTTCATCACCAAATATCCTGGGGAGTGCCATGATTGAAGATCCCCTGAGGAACCCCTACGTGTTGGAGGGGGGAAACGCGTCGGGAGACATGGAGTGCATTGTAGTCAGTTTGTTAAGGACCTTATTTTTCAGATAAGTATATAATCTGTTTCAGTACTTTGTGGTGGTACTTTTTTACAAAATGCAGAATGCAAGATGTATATATCTGAAGAAATGCTATATGATCTAGGTTGCGTTCTGGTCTTGCACTATGTGTAAACTTTTAAAGTACTCAATGTAATATCTTGTTTAGGATTCACTATATGAGATTATACGACTATCTTACACTCCCCAGGATATTTGGTGATGTAAGTACTAGGGTATCATAGGACTAGTCATCGGTGGGATGGGGCCGTCCCTTTCGGGACGACTACTCTGTCCGTATAGGTAGGCAACAGGTGTAGGGTCATTGTTAGATATATCAGCTACATGTTGCTATCCACCGAATCCTATCCTTTAAGCCTGGGATTGTGTTATTTGGTAAAATTGGTATTGAGATTTGTATGTGTTTGTGGCAATTGTGTGTTTTTTTCTAGATTTAAATTATTAAGGTTATATTTTACTAGTGAGGCGCTTCATTAGTTGTTCCTTCTTTGTGAATGGATGTAGTTATCCTCAGTTCACATGTAGCTCACAGGAGCCTTGCAGTTTGAAAGGGATTTAAGCCAAACCAGCAAAGTAGAGCACAAAAATCAAGAAAAGTCTTAATACAAAACCCGCAGTTTGGTCTCTTCAATCCAGGAGGCCTTTGACAGGGAGTCTAATTGATGGAATGTGTCAGTAATGGCTTTCCGTTCATATCTCAAGGAACGAATCCATACCTAAATATCTGAGGTGTAGCATTCATGTCCTGTCTCTAGGTTGTCTAGCTCAAAAGAATGTGTGCTCTATTCCAAAATGGTAACTTCTTCTGACTTTGATTTATTATAAGTTTTTTCACTCCTTTCAAAGCCAAATCTTTAAGGCGGGAACGCACTTCAATAATAGTGCGAAGGGTGCGTAGGTTTGGTCCTAGGGGCGGGCGATAGCCCGGGGCGCCAGGGCTCCGCTCATCCGAGGGGGGCGTCGGTCACGGACCATCGCCCCGCCTCCGCGGTTAGCCCTGGACTCTGCACGGCCGTGTGTCAAACAGCGTGCAGAGTCAAAGCCAGCTAGCTGACCCGCTACAGGGAGGTGGCAGGATGGATCTCTACCCTCCTGCTCTCCCTGTATGTATCAGCGCTCAGTGAGCATGATACATAACAGCGTCGCAGCGGGTGCGCACGTTTTCACACGCCCCTGCAACGCTGAGTTCTTGGCCCGTCCCGTCACAGGAGATCCCGGGAGCTGAGTGTAAGTGGATGATGAGTCAACCCCTTATACTGAATCCCCGGCTACCGGATGCGCTCGTAGGATCATTGGAAAAGGTAAGTTTTCTTATGTGATTATCCTTAAATACAGGGGTAAATGGGCTACAGTGGGACAACTGGCTACAGGGGACAACTGGCATACAGGTGGAGAAAAAAACTGGTACAGGGTGCAATTTGGCTACAGGGGACAACTGGCTTAACAAGGGCAAAACCTACGTACATGGGGCAAACTGACTACATCGGTCAACTGGCTACAGGGAGGGAAAAAACTGGCTACAGGGGGAATGGCTTACAGGGGACAACTGGTACAGCGGGGACAACTGGCTACTAGGGGAAATGATACAGGGGACAAACTGGCTACAAGGGGACAAACTGGCTACAAGGGGACAAACTGGCTACAGGGGGCAAAAATGACTACAGTGGGCAAAATTGGTTTAAAGGGACAACTGGTACAGGGACAATGGGCTACAGGGGGCAAATGATACAAAAAGGGGGGGGGCAAAAACTGGTTACAGGGGGGGCAACTGGCTACTGGGGACAACTGGCTACAAGGGGGAAAAACTGGCTACAGGGTGCAAGTGGCTACAGGGGACAACTGGCTACAAGGGGCAAAAACCTACTACAGGGGGCAAAACTGACTACAACGGACAACTGGCTACAGGGGGAAAAACTGGCTACAGGGGGGGCAATTGGCTACAGGGGACAACCGACTAAGGGGGCAAAACTGACACAGGGTGGCAAACTGATACAGGGGACAACTGGCTACAGGGGGCAAAAATGGCTAAAGGGGGCAAAACTGACTAAAGGTGGGGCAACTTGGGTTAAAGGGGACAATGGCTACAGGGACAACTGGCTACAGGGACAATGGCTAAGGGGGCAAAAACTGATAAGGGGGCACAAATGGTTACAGGGAACAACTGGCTACAGGGACACAACTGGTCTACAGGGGCAAAACTGGTTGTGGGAAACTGGCTACAGGGGGCAAATGCTAAAGGGGGCAAAATGGTTACAGGGGACACACTGGCTGATCAGGGGGACAACTGGTAGAGGGGCAAAACTGTTTAACAGGGGACGAAACTGGTAGAGGGGGCAAAAAAATGGTACAGGGGGGAACTGGGTAACAGGGGGGCAAACTGGCTACAGGGGGCAAAATGGCTATGGGTGGGCAAAAATGGCTTGGGGCAAACTGGCTATGGGGGCAAAAATGGCTAAGGTGGGCAAATGACTACAGGGGGCAAACTGGATACGGGGGGAACACGGCTACATGGGGTGAACAATGGCACAGGGGGGAAAATGGTAGGGGGGGAAAAATGGCAACGGGGGAAAAAACGGGCTACAGGGGGAAAAACGGGTACAGGGGACAAGGGCTACGGGGGGAAAAAAACTGGACAGGGGAAAAAGGGTTTACGGGGGAAAAACTGGCTACAGGGAACAAAACTGCCTACAGGGGACAAAAGTGGCTACAGGGGACAAAAGTGGCTACAGGAGGGAAAAACTGGCTAAAAAGGGGGGAAATTTGGAAACGGGGGGGCAAAATGGCTACGGGGGGGGCAAAATGGCTACGGGGGAAAACGGGTTTACGGGGGGCAAAACTGGCTACGGGGGACAACTGGCAAGGGAAAAAAAACTGATTTAAAGGGGGAAAAAAACGGGGCTACGGGCGGGCAAAACGGGCCTAAGGTTGGAAAACTGGCACAGGGGGCAAAATGGCTCGGGGGGGGAAAAATGGCTACGGGGGGTATAACTGGCTAAGGGGGGGAAAACGGGCTCGGGGGGGAAAAAACGGGCTACAGGGGGGAAAACGGGCTACGGGGGGGGGAAAAATGGCTCCCGGGGGGAAAAAAACTGGCTACGGGGGCCAAAGGGGGTAAAAGGGGGGAAAAAAAAGGGCGGGGGGGGGACAAAAACTGGCTACAAGGGGAAAAAACTGGATACAGGGGAAAACTGGCTACAGGGGGCAATATCAGGTACAGTGGAAACTACCCATGGCTGTTTGGGACTACTTTTGGGTTTTACGGGGGGGTATTAAGGTTACGGGGGAAACCAAATTTTCAGGGGCAACTAAGTGGTGCTGGGGCTATGCTGGTTACAGGGGGTATTAATGGTACAGGGGCAACTTTTCTGGTAAAAGAAATTGTGGCGCTTTATTTTACGGGGGGGAGGGGGGGTGAAATTTCTTACTTGCCCTGATAAAATTTACCCTGGGAACGGCCCGGGTTTGGTTAGAAAACTTTTTTTAGACGGGAAAAGAGCTAAAGGTGTTCCTAAAGGGGGTTTTAAGTTTGTTCCCCTAACCCCTTTGCTGCAGCCAGTTTTAAAGTTCCGACAAGACTCTTTTTTTAAAAAAAAAAAATCTGGAAATGTGTCACTTTTAGGGGGGAAAAAAACTTTTTCCCCATTCACATATCCCTTTTGATTAGAGACTTTTTTCTCTTTTACACATATAAATGCCGCGGGCCCCCCCTGTCGTGATCATGAGAGGCTCACTTGAAAGCCTGCATGATCTGCAGGACGTATCCAAACCTCCATTTGCAGGAATGGGTACGTCCAATGTCGGGAAGGGGTTAATGTCTTTTTTTCAATCTAGCGCCTAAGGCAATGTAATGACCCAATGCAAGGACTGCTTTTTGCGCTTCCCAAAGGGTTGAAGCTGAGGACACCGACCCCATATTTAGATAAAAAAAAGGAAGGAACTCTTCCCTAGTGGATGGTTCTCTCAGCAGTGAATCATTTAATCGCCAATGACAAAAGCAAAAGTGGCTCGTAGAAGAATTTAGGTGGAGGATGACCGGCGCACGATCTGTTATGGGTCCAATTTGTGCATCAGACATCAAGCGCAGAGTGGGAATGTTTCCAAAAAGATTATTAATATGGATGTGCGTGTTATGTGGGGCAGAAGAGAAAGTGAATAATTTGTTTGTGGGATGATTGATCCTTCAAAGATCATATAGGCCATGCTTCCTAATGAGCTTATGAAACTCAGTGGATGCCTTTGATTGGGACCTATTTGGAGGTTTACCATGTATGGAGTGTCTATCAGCACCTTGGGAGAAGACCAAATTGAAGTCACCAACTAATAGGGCACCTAGGGGAGCCTGGATATTTTCGCTAAAACCCAGAAGAGAAAATGAATTTGGGAATAATTTGGAGCTTATTCATTCCATAAGATCAGCATTTTTTCCATACAGAGACCCCTGCAGAATAATCTGTCTAGCAGAGGAATCATTAACTGAAGCATTTACTTTAAAAGGGCATGTGGTGGAGATCCTGATAGCAGCTCCCGCTTTTTTCCGACTATTAATCGCCAAATATACTGAGGGATAAAAAGCTTTGGAAAAATTAAGCGATCCGTTTCTATGTAAATGAGTTTCCTGAATGAAGGCAATATCCGCCTTCAGAGCCCGCAACTCCCGCAAGACTAATCGTCTGTTCACACTGGAATCGAGACCCTGAACATTTAAAGTATTGCAGTTAAGCTTGGCTCAGGATAGGTAGGAAAAGAGACACTAGAGCGAAGTACCCTTCTCGTGACCGAATTCCTGGGCACCTGGAAATAGAGTGTGAGAGTTCCCACCTGAAAACTGGGCAGAATGAGAGCCCATAGGATCTGCATGGGGTTCAGGCCATAGCTGCGGAGATGGTGTAGAAGAGTCTGCTGGGGTCTCCTGCCTGTTGGATCGCTGGTTGCTTTTATGATGCTATTATGATGCTCGGATGCTGCAGGCTGAAGATGTTGGGTTGATGTGAGGTCAGGTCCCCCATCACCAGGTCACACTGTGATATCCCCTCAAAAGCTTCAGGCCTGATCAATATAGGCCATGCATGCCAACTTTTGGAAGTGGGCTTCAGGTAGACTTTGAATTTTGAATTGCAGCTTGCCGCCTTGATGGTTTGAGTGGGCCACACCCTGTGTTTTACATGACATGACCTTTTTTGCACAAAGCTACACCCCCTTGTGACATCTGTGTAAGGCTATGTTCACACAGATTAAAATGGGACGCATTTCGCCCGTATTTGAGCGCAGTACGGCGCGAATTACGGTAATCCACAGTTCTCATAGAGAACTATTGATTACGCCTCCTATCCCTGCTCGCAAAATACGCTGTGGGGGTATATACGTGACTTATCAATTACTAGCGGGTAATACGGGCTGATAATAATGAATTTCCATGGGGCCGGCGGGCTTCCGCCCCCCCCCCCCCTCCTCCCGCACACATGGCGTAATTGCTATGCCGTGTGAACTTAGCCTAACAGCTTTGGAGGAAAGCTGATAAGGGATGTGGTATCCTTTAGCCTTACTGGACGTTGGATCTCCTAACCAGCATCCGAGCTGGGTGACACCACATCAATCTTTCCTTCAACCTTTCCTTCAGAGCCGAGCTACAATGTGGTCCCTTTGCACCATGTGATGTCAGGGCAGCGTCTCATGATGCTTTACCCTAGAACCACCACTACTTAAAGAACAACCCACAGCCAGTAAGAAAGTCCTCAGATGTATAAAGTGGATTAGCTGCTCTATAGCCTTAGGCTAAAACCAACCAAACATTGTTAACTTGTGACTATTTGGCACCTTTTCAGCCATATATGCAGCACTAGTGTATATAGTGTGCGGTGCATTTTTGACGCATGTTTGAAGCATTTTTCATCACTGTTTTTGCCCTGGCTATTAATTTGTATGGGTGGAAACCTCCTCAAAACTTCATTAAAACCTCGTCAAAAACTTCTTTTGAGGAAGTTTGTTTCAGGCAAGTTTTTGATGCTGTTTTCAGTGCTGAAAAATTAGCGTCCAAATAAGCCGTGTGAACATCCCCTAATAGATATGCCCAAGAGTGTATTCTAAAAGTTACCAGTACTTGATATGGCCAGAACAAATAAAATACCGGCACTGGCCCCCTGGCAGTAAAACTGTCCAGTTGGTGGTTTACCCGATTGGTGGCAAATCTACCAAAGCAGGAGATTTACCAACTCTTCAGGGAGACCGGGAGGACTCCCCCATTTCACGGAGTCTCCCTGACGATCAGGGACAGTTGGTAAGTATGATATAGGTCCAAGAGGGATTATTGAAGCCAGCTCTTTTATTGAAGCCTTAGAAGAAAGATCAAGCGGTTCTGCAGAGTTTCGGGGCTCCCGTCACTGCCCTGAAGAAGAAGTTGGACTGGAGCAATCTGCAGCAGTGGTTAGGATGATGACTCACTCCATGCTGTGATTTTTATCTTGAAATCACAGGCTTGTTTACATTATGTACTGACAAGCTTTGACCCTTTAGAGCTCCTAGGGGCTGCATGTTCCCATGGAAATACCTCATTGATTATCCAGATTCTGAGTTAAGTATATCAGTTTATCATTTAGTTAGTATAGTTTTTTGATTCATTGTATTTTTTTCTATTATGTTTTTTTTATATTTTCTAGCAATGAATTCTATTATTATATATTTATCCATTGCATTAGTACTATTTTTAGTATTTCGCTTTAGAGCTCTGTAGCCTTGTGCACTACAGTTTACAAACCTAAAACACTCATGTCACTGTAACAGGAATAAAAAATAATAGCAGAGCTAATATGCCAATCACTGCTATAGACACATCCACAGCCTGACCAGTAAGTGTGAGCCCGTGGCATGATAAGACAACCCCTTTAAGTGCATAAGAGATAGCCAAGATTACCCCAGGAGTAGAAGGCAAGCAGACCCTTGGGTAATGTACAATGTGATCGCCATCCAGGGAGTCAGTGATAAGTGAGAAACCTGGTGCCTCAAGGTATCACTTTAAATGAAGAAATGTAGAGTGGCCTTTGAAGAGATGACGCTCAACCACAGCCTGGTTGATGATGTTCCTGCAAGAAGCAGTACTGGTTTTCAAGTCCACTGGTGGATCCCAAGAATAATTTCTACTGGTGGGCCTGTCAGGTTTACTGCAAAATCCTGGTAAAGTCAGGAATCGTGTAGCAGCTAAAGGTGTGTGGTTGGAGCCGGGTGGTGAAAGTCCCCAGATGGTAAAGTCCCTGATGGAGATATGTCTCTGGATTTTGGAGCATTTTTCATCACTTGTTTTTGCCCTGGCTATTAATTTGTATGGGTGGAAACCTCATTAAAACCTCATCAAAAACTTCTTCTGAAGAAGCGTGTTTCAGGCGAGGTTTTGATGCTGTTTTCGGTGCTGAAAAATCAGCGTCAAAATCTCACTAAAACCTCATCAAAAAGTCCCCAGATGTTAAATTCATTGATGGAGATATGTCTTTGCTTTCTCTTGTAGTCTGGCTTTAAAATTGTAAAGCATATACAGCGCTACATGTGGTGCCATAGTTTAATGAACAAGAGAGTAAAAAAAAATTGAATCTTGCATTTGTAAAGGGTCATGATCCAAGTGTCCTCCTTATAAAAACCATAATTGCAGCAGTCGTTGGAAACAGAAATTTCTCTACCTTTGTTTAATGATTTCAGAAGATGCAATCTTTACACTCGCTCAGGGGCGTAACTACCGGGGTAGCAGGGGTAGCAGTTGCTACGGGGCCCCTGCGCTTAGGGGGGCCCCGGGGCAGCTGCTACTGCGTCCGCTACCCTGGTAATGCCGCTCCTGGGCCCGCCGGCAGTGAACTTAACAGTTCTCTGCGGCAGGCGGGGAGCTGCGGGGGCCAGCGCATACTCCTCTGAACGCCCGGGCCCCCGGCCCGGAGCGTTCAGAGGCAGCGCTTCCATGGAGATAGCAGGATGGAGCGCCAATCGCTCCGCTCTGTTACTTCCCCTGCCGGCGCTCTGTGGTCACGTGGGCGCGCGCGGTGAGTCACATCACCCCACGCCGCCCGCGCTGAGCGCAGAGCCTGCAGGGAGAGCAGCAGAGCGGAGCATCGGGGGAACGTGGACCGAGGTGAGTAAGTTGTTTCTTATTTTACCTGCCCCCATATGCCTGCCTATACCCCCCATATGCCTGCCTATACCCCAACATGCCTGCCTATAGCCCCATATGCCTGCCTATACCCCCATATGCCTGCTATACCCCCCATATACCTGCCTATACCCCCATATGCCTGCCTATACCCCCATATGCCTGCCTATAACCCCCATATGCCTGCCTATACCCCCATATGCCTGCCTATACCCCCTCATATGCCTGCCTATACCCCCATATGCCTGCCTATACCCCCATATGCCTGCCTATACCCCATATGCCTGCCTATAGCCCATATGCCTGCCTATACCCCATATGCCTGCTATTAGCCCCCATATTGCCTGCATATACCCCCCATATGCCTTCCTATACCCCCCATATGCCTGCCCTATTCCCCCATATGCCTGCTATACCCCCCATATGCCTGCCTATACCCCCATATGCCTGCCTATAGCCCCCCATATGCCTGCCTATACCCCATATGCCTGCCTATACCCCCATATTGCCTGCCTATAGCCCCATATGCCTGCTGCCTTACAGCCCCCTATTATGCCTGCCTGCCTATACAGCCCCCTATATGCCTTCCTGCCTATACAGCCCCCTATATGCCTGCTGCCTATACAGCCCCCATATGCCGGCCGGTACAGCCCCCATATGCCTGCCGTATATCCCCCAAAGCCTGCCTGTATACCCCACAAGCCTGCCTGTCTAATAATATGGGGCCCCTTTAGCTACTAAACCCTACCTATATGGCCCTATAGCCCACCTTAACCCCTGTCTACCTGTATGGCTCCCTATAGCTACCTAAACCCTGCCTGCCTATATGGGCACTATTGGCTACCTAAAGCTTGCCTATTTGGGGCCCCATATATCCTATCTAAGCCCTGCCTGCCTAAATGGACCCCTTATAGCCAGGGGGGGGCAGGTGCTGGAAAAGTCAGGATTCTAAGATATTTGTGTCTAAATCTGTATGGAGGTAATATACAGTCTGCAGAGCCGGTGTACACTGGTATATCCCACTAGATGGTCACTATATTATTATATATTATTATTATTATTAGACAGTATTGGTCTTTGTGTACTGATCAGTAATAGTGTAGGGTTATTATTCAGTCACTATGTGGTGGTAATTTGTGGTCGTGTTCTGGTGGTATAATCAGGTCCATATGTAGTAGTGTTATTGGTAATATTGGTTTTGGTATAGTGGGATTTGTTTGGTAGCAGTATGATGGTGATATGTATGGTGAGGTATTTGCCCCTTGTATTATCTACATTATCTAACAGCATGTCCTGGTACATGGTCGTGGTCAGGGAGGGGGGGGGGGGGCCCAACCAAAAGTTTGCTATGGGGCCCTGGCTTATCTAGTTACGCCCCTGCACTCGCTCAATGATTACCAGAACTTCCTAAATGGAACCTTAAAGGGGTTTTCTCACTATGTTGTTTTACTAAGTCACAAGCAGCTTTACACTCACTCTGCTTTTGTCAGGCTGTAGGTAGTTCTATAGAATTTATCCTTTTCTTACTGTGAAAACTCAAGCTCTCATTGTTGCTCGTATTCTTTCTTGTCTTGACTACTGTAACTCCCGGCTTATCTGTCTCCCTTTCTGTAAACTCTCCCCTCTCCAATCTGTCCTGAATGCAGCAGCCAGGCTCATCTTTCTCTCCAGCCGCTATACTGATGCCTCTACCCTGTGTCAGTCACTGCACTGGTTGCGCATCCAGTACAGAATACAGCATAAGCTAATCACTTTCACCCATAAAGCGCTGCACCCCCCTACATCTCCTCCCTCATCTTTAGCTACTCTCCTACCCGGTCTCTCCGCTCTGCTGCTGATACTAAATTACAGGCCACAATCATCCGAACCTCCCATGCCTGTCTCAAGGATTTTTCACATGCTGCACCAGCTCTTTGGAACATGCTCCCCCGTACAATCAGACACACTCATAACCCTCACAGTTTTACATGTGCCCTGAGAATATATCTTCTTAGGCAGACCTAACACAATCCCTAATTGCTAACCCCCCACTTTGTCGCTCCCTGTACTTGGGCACTCACACTCACTTATCTGTATATAGATGTGTGGTCTGGGTGGCAGGTTCATCCAATTTTTATGTTAACTCCCCTTTATTTATGTGACATGACTAGACCAATATGTAAACCAAGCACTTCTCACCCTTCGTCTCACCCATATATCATTATAGATTGTAAGCTCTTGGGAGCAGGGCCCTTACACCTTGTGTCTGATCTGTAAGTAGCTTTTTACTGTGTAATGCTTGTTTTTTGTCTGTACTTATACCCTCTAAATTGTAAAGCGCTGCGGAATATGTTGGTGCTATATAAATAAAGGTTATTATTATTGCAGTGATTAGCATATTTAGCTCCACTATAACTAGCTAACCTTAGAAAGACGTAAGTGTAGGAGATTTAATCTTCAGTAAACAAAGCTACAGGTGCTCTGAGGAGTGAAAACAATTGATTGTCTGTAAACAAAAGCTAATCTTGTTACAGATAATGAGTCTTCACCCAGAGTGAGCTCCGACCATGGTGGCATCACTCCCTGCTCGCTACCTAATCACGAAGGAAGATATGGACGTAATCAGAGAAACCTGTATGTACTCAGAGCAGATAAAATCCCTCTTATCTCAAGACCAACATAAAATTAAAAGAGCAAAGTATTATGAAAAGTCTTCAATTACCTGTCCCTACATGTTGAAAGCTAATCTTTGTAGTGAGAAAACCTGTTGCTCAACCAAGATCCCAAAATCAATGTGCTAACACCTACAACGTTGGAAACTAAGCCAACTTCCCACTTCCTCTCTACGATTCAAACAAACAACTATTGAACTGGGTGTAATTTACACCCAATTCGTTTTGTGAGCCTATGGGGCTCAGTGGGGGGGGATTTTCATTCCCATATAAGGTTTTGGTAAATCCACGGCAAACCTCGTCCTGCATTCATGAAATGTATATTAAATACAGTGCCAAGCAAAAGGGTAACAATGTTTTGAACTTTTGACTTTCAGGCTCCATATCTCACCATCCACTACATACCCCCTTTGAACATGAGACTCCCAAATTAAATTTTATAAAAAAACCCTTTTTTCTACCTCAAAATTTAAAAATTTGACTGGGCAACTTTTTAGCAAAAAGCTTAGTTATGCAAAAATTTTGTAATGAAATTCTGAATTGTTACTTTTTTTGCCCCCGGGTAATGGAAAAAACTTTTTTCTTCTTGTTTAACTCAAATTACAACCTTTTTTCCCCACATTCCCTAAAGGGTTCAGGAGTCATTGGGTTTTGTTTCCCCAAGTAAAAGGTAAAGGGGGTTTCAAATTTAAGGAGCAAAATGAAATGATTTCCCAAAGAGAAGAGAAACCGAATTTTCCAGTTGACCCAATGCATCTCAAAAAATTTCCCCAAAAACTGCTTTAAATTTTGAGGCCCGACAGCGGGGAAATTATGAAATAGGTAGTACACCCATTCAAAACCCAAGGGGTAAACGTCCGGGAGAAATATTAGGGGCAAAAAAGTCGCTTATCAAAAGGTCGATCAGTTCTGGTGTGACGGGACATTTGCAGTGGAGGGGGCCCCCGGGGCTTCTTTTGGGTGAGATCACTAGATGTCCAGGGCAAGCACCGGGAAAATCACACGGTTTCGGGAATAAAGGCCAAAAAAATTTGAAGAACCCGCGACTTCAATCTCATCATAAAAGCTTTGGGCAAAGATTTTTCCCAAAAATTTGAAAATTTTAAAGATTGGAAATGATTTTGTTTTGGGAAAGCGATAAATTTGAAAGCCCAATAGCCCGGGGCTCGGAGGGGGGAAGGGGGGGTTTTGGAAGAAAGGGGCAAATGGATTGAAAATTGAAGGGGGTTTAAATTTTTGGGTGGAGGAAGCCTAGGATATGGGGGGTTTTCACACCCAAAGGCTTGGGAAAATTTTGGCCGGGATCGTTTGTGACCTTCAATGCTGAGCTATATGTGAGGGGTCCAAAAGTTTGGTTTTTACGTCTTTACACTGAGTATTATTTTTTATAAAAAAGGGGGAACATAGTTTTTCCAGGGGGACAATGATTGAAGCAGTTAAAATTCAAGGGGGGAAAAGGGGAAAGGGTTCAATGCAATAAAAGTAAAATCTGCTGTATTGGGCCCCGGTTTTTCCCCAAAACCCTAAAACCCAACAAAACCCTTCCCATAGTTACAAATTTTGTACTTTTTGAAAAAAAGGACACTTGCCCCAATCAATTTTCAACCAAGGGGGGGAAAAAATTTTGGGGGTAAAGGAGAAGACAAGGACTTTAAAGCCCAGCCCAAAACAGGGTTAATCCCCTTGAACCCAAAAAGGCAAAAACCCAAAACCCTGCCCCAGTGGGGGAAAATATCTTGACCCGGGGCCCCCCAACCACCCAGGTTTCCAGAATTTTCCCAATAGTTACATACGCATAAAAAATTCTTTATTTTCCGGAAAGGTATCTAACCCTTTTCTTGAAACTTCTAATTTCCCTTTTGGTGACCATTCCCTCAGAGGGCTATTCCACAGATTCCATTTTCTTACAGTGAAAAACCCTTTTCCCTCTGGGATTGAATCCCTTTTTTTTTAGTCAAAAGGGAAAGCCCCCTTGCCCTTTTTGGGGGGGGCTTCATTTAAAATTTTTTTCCCCAAAAACCTTTTTTGGGGACCATTTATATATTTTTTTAATAAAAATTTAATCATGTCCCCCCCGAACCCGTCTTTTTCAAGCCCTAAAAAAAGTTAAAAATTTTTACTAACCAAAGGATTGGCCATAGAAAAAGGGGTTTGCCAAAAATTAAAAAAAGGGGTCAAAAAGTGATCCGGGGAAACTATGGGCCGGGTAAGTTTTAACCCTAGTTTGTGGGTTTAAAAATTTTTGAAATTTTTCTCGGGGAAGCTTTTCCTGGAGTATCTCACGACAAAAAAGGTATAATCCCTTTCCAGCATGGTTTATAAAGGATCGGTCTTCAATAATCTCTTTCCTTCTATGGGAAGTCAGTGTTTGGACTGGATGGGGGTGGGCACGGGATAAAAATTATATTAGTTTTTCAAAAGCTTTGATACGGTCCCCAACAAAAAAATTTGGAAAAAAATTAAAAATCCGGGGACTGGGGGGAAAATTTGAAAGGGTGGGAAAGCAACGGCCCCATAAATAAAAAAACCAAAGGGTGAAATTTAACGATACATACTCTGATTTGGGATTGTTTTTAAAACTATTAGGGTCCCAAAAGGGGGCCCAGTTTTGGGGCCCCTACCTCAAACTTTTTCCCATTAATGATCTTACACAGGAAAACACAGTAGATTATCGATTTTGGGCAGACGTTTAACTAAGCCTGAAAGGGTAATCCCCCACAATATAAAATAATGTGTTTTTTCAAAGGGGGTTTGGTGAAAGTTGGGGGCCCTGGGCGGGGAAATGGCAGATGGGGTTTTTAACATAGAAAATGAAAGGGTTAATTCACAGGGGGGGAAAAAAATTCCTTTAACCATTTTAAAATTTTTTAAAGGGAAAAAAAGGCGGGTAAAGTGAACATGGAAAAGGGAAACTTGGGAACCTGGTGGACAGTAAAACTTAATTTTAGCACCATGTAGACAGCAGTTTGCCAACAAAAAGGGGATCTTTGGGGTGCTTTAAAAAGGGGCATAAAATGCACATGTTGAGAAAAAATATTCTCCCTTTAAAAACAAGCCAAGGGGTTAAAACCCACAGGGAAATTTTTGTGAACAGTTTGGGCACCAGTGCCCAGGAAAAAAAACATTGTAAAATTTGAACAGGTAAAAAGGGGGGGAAACAAAAAAAAAAAAAAGGGAAACCTGGGGGGGACTAAAAGCCCCCAAAAAGGGATTGGCAAGATTAGGTTATTTTTTTTTAAAAAAAGACGGTTTTTGGGGGGGACATAAAAAAAAGTTTTAAAAACATAAAAGGGTTTCAAAAATAGAAACTCTCAAAAAATTTTTATTTAAAAACCAGGACTTTATCTAGAAAAAGGGGGCATTTTCTACTTGTTGAGGAACGAAAGTTTTTTAAAAAATAAACAAAGAAAGGGATTCTTTATTTTAAAGGGAGCAGTGAGACTGTGGAATTTCCTGCCAGGGGAAAACTTGTCAGGGTTTGAATTCACTAACAGAGTTAAAAAAAGGGTTTTTGGATGCATTTCTGGAGCAAAATAAAATAACAAAAAAATAGTGTTTTGGTTTCCCGGAAGGGGCCTTTTATCCCGGGGGTTTTCCCGATTGCCAGATTTTGGTTTTGGGGGAAAGGGAAATTTTTCCCCAAAACGAGGACAATTGGGTTCTACCTCATTGGGGTTTTTTGCCATCTTCTGGGTCAACACCTTAGCACAAAAGGCTGAAATGGATGGCCCTCTGTCTTTTTTTGGGCCTTTCAAACTATAAAAATATGAACCTCTCTTTATAAAATAAGAAAGCTCCATTCCCCTTAAGTTTGGGTTGCTCGTCTTTTTAATCTCTCTAGCTCCATTACATCCCCTTCATAAACTGGGGCCCCAAAAATGAATAGAAAATTTAAATTTTTGGGTGCAAACCCAAAGCTTTGTACAGCGGGAAAAAATTTTAAACCTTGTCCCCCGGGCCCGGCCTCTTTTTAATACAAAAAAAAGCCAAAAAAATCTTTAACCCCCTTCCCCTAAGGCAGTTATTGACAATGTGAGTTCTGAGTCTTTTGCTACAAGAATGCCCAGATTTTCTCAAAAGCTTTTAAAACCAATTTTTTTTCCCCTAGGACATATTTTTATTTTTTTTTTTTTTCCCGGGAAGGGTTAAAATTTTTACCCAGGGTGCGAACCTTTTCATTTATCCCCAATTTTAACCCCATTTGCCCCAAATGGATGCCAATTCCCCAGTGGGGTCCAGGTCTGCTTCAAATTTTTGAGCAACTTCATAGATTGCACTACCCCCATAGGCTTTTGGGGTCATCTTGGGAAAAAAAAAATGAAAAACCCTTCAAATTTAAACCCCTTTCCCCTATTTTCTTTTAAAAAATACATTAAATTTAAAAAGGCCCCAAAACTGAGCCCTGCGGCACACCCCTTTTCAACCGGGGAAACCCCTCAGGGGTAATCATTTTCCCCACCTCTTGAGTACTATTTCCCGGGACCATTTTTTTTAAACCCAATTTCACATTTTATTTTTCTAACCCCAATGGGGAAAACTAATTTCCCTACAAAAGTTATGCGGGGCAGTGTCAAACGCCTTTTCAAATTCTAAAAACACAAAAATCCACAGCAGGGCCCCGGGTATCCAGACTTTTTTCACCCCTCATAAAAACAGATCAGAAATTTGGGCTGACAAACTTCTTTCCTTAGTAAAACCCATGTGGAATCCTAATAAAAAAAAAAAATTTTTTTATGTCCAAAAATACCCTGTATATAGTCCCCCCAAAGAACCCGGTTTAAACATTTTTTCCCCACAACAGATGGTTTTTAAACTTACTGGTCCATAATTTCCTTTGGGCCCCAAAATTGATGCCTTTTTGAAATTGGGGAAATTTCATTTTTCCTTGGCCAGTCTCCTGGTTTCTTTTACCAGCACCAGGGGTTTTCAAAAAAAACATGTTTCAGGGGACAGGAAAACTAGCTGGACTTTAAAGAAAATCTTGGGGGAAAAGCCATCAGTGCCCTGGACCTGTTCAAAATTCAGTTTTATTTAACTTTGGGTTTGACTTTTTCTACACTGAGCCAATTAATTATACAAATGTTTTATTAAACCCGTTTCTGGCCCACCCCACATAGTACTTGGCCCCCCCATCAAAACTATTCCCCTTGTTTGTATATACTTTAGCCCGAGAACCTATTTGTTCCTCTGCCTTCTTTGGGCCAAACCGTGACCTAAACCCATCCCAGATTTTTTTGGGGTTTCTTTCTCTGACTTTGGGTTTTTGGCATTTATATCTAAAGAATTTCTTGGGGGTTTGTCTTGCCTTTTATTTTGAATCTTAGCTGCTTTTAAAACACTTTTTTACAGATTTTTTTAAGTTCTCTTGCCGGGGCCCCTCTGAAATTATAAATTTTTTTTAAATTTCCCTTTTTTTTTTTTTTTGCCCTCTTAACAAAGGTTGGAGCCCTGTTTGGGTTTTTGTTTTTGTCGCCTTTACTTGTTACCCTTTGGAATTTTTTTTGCAAAAATTTCCCCCAAAGTTTTTTTAAAAATCTCCCTTTTTGGGTTCACACCCTATTTGCTAATAGCCCGCCCCCTGCTGTGTCCGTATTGGTCCCCAATAAGGGGGTATGGGGCCCTTTTAAATTAAATGTTTTTTCCCCTTCCCCGCTTGTTTTTTCTTTTTTCCATTTTTCCCCTAAAATGAAAAAAACCCCCCTTTTGGCACGTTTCCAAGGGTTTTTAGAAACCGGGGACCAAATCCCCAAATTTGCTTTGTTAAGGGAAAATACCAAATCCAACAAGGGATCACTTCTAGTGGGGTTTCCCCCACAAAAGGCCCCATAAAATTTTTAAACCTTAACAGATTGAGGAACTTTCCCCTTTCAGTTGATGCAGAACCGTGACCCCAGTCAATGTGGGAAATTAAAAAATCACCCATTATTTTCCACTGACCTGCCTGTGCGCCCCCACCCTTTTTACCCAGCATTGTTTTTCCCCTTTTCCTTAGGGGATGTTGGGGGGCTATAGATTGCCCCCAAAAAAAAATATTTTCTGCATTAACCCCCCCTTGTTTTTCTACCCCCAAAATGGTTTTCAAATGATTAGCTTTTCCCCCGTATTTCCTCTTTCCATTTGCCCCATATCCCTTCCTTTAAAAACAACACACTCCTCCCCCCCAAGTTCCCCTCTGTCTTTCCAAAAAAATTAAAACCCTTTAAAGGGTTTACCCCCCCAAAACATGCGAGGTGTCCGCCATGTTTCCCGCCCAAAACCTACCCCATTAAAACAGCTCCCCTACAACTAGCCTCAAGTTCCCCCATTTTGGGGCCAAGACTTCTAGCATTTGTGAATAGACTTTTTCACTTCCTCAACGGTTTAGGAAATTTTTATTAAAAAGCATTAGGTGGGCCCTGGGAATTTCTTTCCCCATCAGTAGGGCAGCTTGGGGGGAAAAAGTTACCTTTTAGATGACAGCATTCGGGTTAAACATCTCCCCCTTTGGTAGATGCATGGGGTTTTTTACATAACCCCTTTTTTTGATATGGCATTGGGGTTTTACAAAACCCTTTTTTGATGATGGCATGGGGGTTATACAATTTCAAATTTAGAAGGGCAGCAATTTTTGGGGGTTTTTTTATTTCACAGTTTTTTAAATTTCAAGAATTACATTAGATTTTTTGGGGGGACCTATATCTTCAAAACGGTTTTCAAACATGGATCCCTTATCCACTGGCTCTCCAAAATCCCCCCCTTCCCCTTCTTTCCCCCCGCCCCATATGTCTGCCCAAAACTATCCCTTCTTTTTAATATTTTCCTCCCCCCTCATCCCAAATTTAAAAAATTCCCCCCGCCCCCTTAAAATTCTCTCCCCCCCACAGCAGACCCCCTTTCCTTTTAGGTGCAATTTTTTTTTAAACTGTAAAAAAAAAATTGTAACCCCCGAAAAATCAGAACAGTGCTCTTAAAAACCCAAACCCCTCTGTCCCCCAAGACTCACCATGCATTTAACTCCCTGAAGGGTCCCGCTGTCTTTCCTGAGTAGCGCATGCGCGGGGATATTCCGGAGAACACAACCTGGAGGGCCCCCTTCCCCTTCCAGCTTTTACCTAGTTTTTTTAAAAAATTTTTCTTTAGGATCCTCCACCTACCGTTTTTTTATTTTGCATTGGTTCCAACATGGACCACGACAGGGTTTGGGGCATTTGCCCGCCCCCCCCAGTAATTTATCCCCGCCGATCTACCACATGCTGAACCCTGGCACCAGGGGGACAGCCAAAAAAACCCTTTATAGAGGCGGTCCTGGCGACAAATTATTCATCCTCTTCCTTTAATTTTTGAATTTCCCTACAACAAACTGTCTTTTCTTACCTGACACCCCCCCCCCAACTACTAGTTTTGGTTTCTCTTCCCGGCGCTAGGAAAAAGCGGGTCCACTTGGGTGGCCCTTTCTGGACTGAATTTGCCAGCATTAACACCCCAAATTTGGGAATTTTGCTAGGAAAAAAACTTGTGGGAAGTTGAAGAAAAAAGCTGTAAACGTACCCAAAATGAGTTGAAAAGTCAGCACCCCCTTTTGAAACTTTTAGAAGAGACCTGGGGTCAGATTTTGGTCGGACTTTCCTTGAAACTGATTGAGAGCCCAGAATTGGGTTCAGGCTTGCTGCAAAACCAAAGGGGGTTTAAAAAAATTCTAAAAAAATAATAAAACTTTTTTAAATTTAGATTTTTGGAGCAAAACAGTAACAAAGGCCGTTTCATACAAGAATCTGCAAAAAGAAAGCAGATGCTAAATAGGTGCAAGTCAAATTTATGTATAATATAGGTAAGATGATTGTCTATAATATGATGGTAGTCTCACGTTCAGAGCTGTAATGGATGGTTAAATATGAAGCTTGAAAGTCAAAACCTCGTTACTCTTTTGCTTGGCACTGTATTTACAGCAACTATATAGATGAACAGGTAAGGGAACTCTCCATGGTGAAACCATCAAGTGAGATACTGCAAATGGCAACATTGTAACTACAGATATATTCGGGCATCGTTTAAGCCCGGTTGGTCTTCTCACAGTCACAACTGGAGGAGGAGAGTCTGGCGGCAACACCACTAAAAGAGGGTGGGAGACCCAGGGCGCCTGGAGCTAAAGTAAATGAGGCGTGACTTATGCTCTGACATCGCCATGGATGCAAGCCCAACAATAGCCTCCATTCTTAACCCCTTAACCCACCCTGACATACGAGTACATCAGGGTGGTGTTAAGAAGTTGTGTAACAGGATCGCAGCACCACCCTGTTACACAGCCGCCATGTGTAAGCGGCTAATTGCAGCTAAAACCCTGCGGTTTCAGCGTGGAGGGGCGGGGCCGCCCGCACTGTTTCACCCTTTAGACGCCACGGCAAAGATGGCCACGGCGTCTAAATGAATGAAGAGCGGTGCTGCACACCGTTCTTCAGTCCAGTCGGGACATCAGCAAGAAGATCGCTGAGTCCCGATGCTTGGACATGGTAGCTGGGAGTCTTGTGAAGGCTCCCATTGCTGTCACCTTCCTGTTTGCCCCATTTCTGGCCCCAGGCAGAAAGTGAGGAAAACGCCATCTTGATACAGCCTAATGCATTGCCTATCCAATGAATTAGGCTGTATTAACGATCGCGCCCCATAGTGGTCAAGCACCATAGGGGGACTTTATGTTAAAGTTAAAAAAATAAATAAAGTTTTAAAGTGTAAAAAAAATCCAGTATTAAAAGTTCAATCGCTGCGTCCGAAAAAGTCCGATCTATAAAAATATAAAATCATTTATCCCGTACACTGAACACCGTAGAAGAAAAAAAATTCCAAACGCAAAAATTGCGTTTTTTTGGTCATTTCACGTCCCATAAATATTGGAATAAAAGTGTTAAAAAAAGTCGCATGCATTCCAAACTGCTAACAATAAAAAGTGCACTTCAGCCCGCAAAAAAGACCGCCTCACTGACATCTGTTGGTGTTAGTACAAAAAAGTTATAGGTCGCAAAAAATGGCGCCGTGGCGCAAATTTCAAATATAAAGAATGTTTGGAATTTTTCTACTCCCCCAAAACATAACGGAAACCCTATTTGTTTAGTATTGCCGGGTGCATAACAACCTGTAGAATACAGAGAACTCAACATTTTTACTGAAGATTGAACGCCGCAAATATGGCGCAATGTTTTTTCACATTTTGCCCCACTTAGAATTTTTTTGCCATTCCCCAGTATATTCTGTATAATTATAATAACAACCACTGGAAAGTACAATCTTGTCCCGCAAAATAAAAGCCCTCATATGTCTATGTATGTGGAAATATTAAAAAAGTTATGGCGTTTGGAAGGCAAGAAGGAAAAAAAGAAGGTTAATTTTTTTTTTTTTTGTTAAAGGGTTAAGGATGAGTCTTATGTAAGTTGGAGGGACTCCCAAAAATTTTTTTTTTACAATGTGATTTTTGGGGGAAATTCGCCACCGGGTACGGGGTGGCATATGAGAATTAAATACTCTCTACATATACCTCCAAGATGGTCTGACATAATGTGAACAAATCTTAAATTGAATTTTTTTTTCCTTCTATGAAATGGTATAAATTCCAAGATCATAAAATACATCTATCACTACAGCTCCTATGTCGTTACATGTTCTGGACATTGTGACCTCCTGTCTGAATCATTTATTTGTTTGGGGAATTTTGTGCTTATGAATAAAAATTTGCCCCAAGGGTGTTAAAAAAAATTATAGGAAACGGGACCGGGAAAAACAGAGCTACATTCACTGCTCAGAAAATCAATACTGGCTTATTTGAAACCCTGCAAACCTAGGAGGGTTCAGGCCCCCTCAAAAATTTCATCAGTGTTTGCCTACAGCCGCTTGCTTTGTGCTTCCAGTGCCTGGTAGCAGTCTACTACTCCTCTTGTTGGAACTCATCTCGATTTGGTCTCTGTTCATATCTGGCTTCACAAGGTTACAAGGTAGGACAATTTACAATAGCAGCTATAAAAATTTACGGGAGGTTAAAAACCGGATTTTTGATGGGTAACTTGTTCATTTTAAAAAATGTGTTCTATTATGTAATATTATCATAAGAATTATAAGAACTATCAAGAATGCAAAGCCTGAAAAATCCAAGCATTGTTACAGGGTGTGTAATCTCATATAAAATCTGTATACTTTTAGGAGCCAAATTTTCAAGAGACTTCATTTGTCATCCTCAAGCATGGGGAAACCCACGTAATGATTTCGAAACCCAAACTAGGACTAGCTTTAGGGGGGCCCTAAAGGCATTTGGGCCCTGAATTGGGGGGGGCCACTTTAAAAAAGCACTTAAATAAATCAAAGGTTTTTATTTTAAGCCTTTTTTCCCCAAAATGAAAAATTAAATTTTGCCCCAAAACCATCTTTGCCATTTTTAAAATACCTTTGCTTTTCTACTTATGTTATTTATGGTTTTTTTTGGGGGCCCCTCAAAGACCTTAGGTTGGTCTAATACCTCCACCATTTATAGAATCCCCCTATTATAAAAAGAAAGGAGCGGGAAGAACCAAGACTAACGGCCAGGGACCCCTTTATCATCAGGATCAGTGAGGGCCCCGAATTAGATCACCCAAGCATGGCAATACGGGTTTTTGTTTTAATCATCATCACTTTATAAGGTGGGAAGACCCTTTTAAACCCTCCTTTTAGTAAATTGAACCAGGACTCGTAAAGCTCCATATGGATCACAGAAGTTTCCTGAGGTCCAAATTTTCCCAGTGCATGGACCCTCAATGCTTGATCTACCAGATCTTAGTATTATTGGTTGACATACTTATACCATGGGCGAACTCTTGTAAAAGGGTTGACACTCTCCCACCTTTAATACTATAATAGATGTTTTTGTATAAAAAAATAGTAATGCGATTTTGCCTTTTGCATTAACTTACACTAAATGGTCTGGAAGTGGGTTTTCTGTCTAAAATAGTTGTGTTGTACTTCAGATTCAGGTAGGGTTGGTTGGAGCGGACCAGAATTTGGCTGGTCATATCAGGAAAATAATATTTTCAGATAGAAAAAAGAAAGTGTGTCATGCACTACTTTTTACTGTTGATTGGCTGCATGATTTTCCTGCGATCACCAGCAAAATTTGGGTCCAACGGAATCTGCCTGACCCGAGTCCAAAGCACATCACTACTCTTAACCAATCAGATTGAGGGCCTATTAATTTACCCATGGGGTGCATAATATACTGATATACAGTAGTGTTCAAAATAATAGCAGTCCAATATGACCAGATTAATCACGGTTTCTGTTATACATATCAACCACAGGTCACACAATTTACCAGTTGGTGCAGTAGATTCTTAGAAAACCCACAGACTCTACATTCATGGTCAACAGGTTTTTGAGTCTGTGTATTTGAATAACTACTGTATGTGAAAAGGAATGTGTTCAGAATAATAGCAGTGTGGAGATCAATGAGTGCTGTCAATCAATTTGTGGAGAAACAGGTGGGGATCAGGAGGCCCTTATGTAAGGGTGAAGCAGCACATGTTGTACATGGATTTCTCCATAAAAGCCTGAGAAATATGGGTCATTGGAGACATTGCTCAGAAGAACAGAGACCTTTGTTTAAAAAGCTGATTGGAGAAGGTAAAACTTACAAAAAAGAAGAGCAGACAATGACCGGCCGTTCAGCTACAATGATCTCCAAGGCTTTAAAATGGAAACCAAACCAGAGAGACATAAGAAGACAAGCATTGGAATGGATGGAACAATGGCCAGAACGGCAAAGACTCCGCCAATGATCAGCTCCAGGATGATCACAGTCTCAGGTTACCTGTGAGTCCTGTGACCATTAGAAAACGCCGTTGTGAAGCTCATCTATCACCAGAAGTCCCCGCAAAGTCCCACTGTTACAAAAAAGACGTGTGCGGAAGTGGAGACAATTTACCAAAGAACTCATCAACCGACCAAAGAGAAATGGAGAAACATTCTGGGGACTGATGGAAGTAAAATGGTTCTATTTGGGTCCAAGGGCCGCAGACCGTTCATCAGACGACCCCCAAACTCTGAATACAAGCCACAGTGCACTCTGAAGACAGTGAAGCCTGGTGGTGCCAGCATCATGATATGGGCAGGTTTCTTTTACAATGGTTCTGGTCCATTTACCGCAGACCAGGGAGCATGGACCAGTTTGCATGTATCAGAATACTTGAAGAGGTCGTGTTGCCTCACGCTGATAAGGAAATGCCCATGAAATGGTTGTTTCAACAAGACAACGACCCTAAACCAGCAAACGAGCAAAACCTTGGTTTCAGTTCAACAAAATTGAGGTTATGGAGTGGTCGCCCAATCCTTGGACCTTAATCCGATAGAACACTTGTGGGGTGACATAAAAAGTGCTGTTCCTGAGGCAAAACCAACAAATGCAACTAAATTGTGGGATGTAGTCAAGGCTTCCTGGGCTGGAATAACAGGTGACAGGGGCCAGAAGTTGGTTGACTGCAACATAGATGTGGTTATACAACTAAATATAAGGTGACTGATCACAGGAATGCGAAATCCTAAAAAAAAGAAGAGTACATATCTTGAGTTTGTAAAGACAGATGCAGACACTGCTATTTTTTGGAACAGCCCAATGTTCATTTTCTGTTATTTTCTGTAAAGTAATTACAATTCTATACATTTCTCATCATGTTTTGATTTAGAAAACAGTCTGCAATATTTCTAATGCATGGAAATAACAACTATTATAAAGATTTTGGGTGACATGTATGATCTAGGCACACAGAGACCAGTTCTAAATCGTTTTAAAGCAGTGTAGAATGCGCCAGACTGTATGAACCTGTTCTACTGCGGGTCATAGATTTGGTGCATTCTAGCTCCACTATGACAACTCAGGCTCAGGTAAACCACTATTAACTTGCTCTACCTGTTCCAGCAGTAATGTGCCTGACTTGCCATCCTCCAGTCATAAATGTGTAGAATCATACGGTTGTGATGCGACGCACCTCCAGAACACCACCACATCTCGGCACATTACAAAGTGCAGCAGGTGCTGCCTAATTTTGGAGTGCACCTGCTCATACCTCTATAGAACAGTGCTGTGCCAGTTTTTGGGCTGAAAGGACACCAGACTACTGGTGCAGCCCTGTACATATACTAGTGCATCTCAAAAATTTAGAATATCTTGCGGTTCTCCAGGACTTTTATTTATTATAGGGCTCACAAATGTATAAGGCTATGTCTCCACTGCATCGGACAAAAAACGGCCCGAAAGTGGCCATTTCTTTTTCCGATGCAGGACCGCGTTTTTTGTCACGCTTTGTACAAAAAACGCGGTCACTTCTTGTTTTTTTTACGTTGACCATACAATTGTATTGTGTGGGAAGACGGCAAGAAAGCGAGAAGCGCTGGCATATTATACAACATGTTATATAATACGCCGCTGCCGAAAGACGGGTAGAGAGAAGATGAGCTGTGTAGACTGCAGCTCGTCTTTTCCATTGCCATCTATGGGGCCGCACAAATGATCGTATCTGCAGCACTTTTAAAAAAACTAAACTTTACGATCGTAAAGTTGTGCAGTGCAGACATAGCCTTATATTAAACCTTGTAATTCATACAGCAATGAGTCTATACATTATATGGGTTTCTCTATTTGACTTAAATTATTGATATCAATTATATATTCTGTGATATTCAAATTTTTTGAGATGCTCTAGTATGTCGTCCTTTGTGCTTAGCTCATGTTTTTGAACACACTGCTATTTTGAACACAACTGTATTTCCTTAAAGGGGTTGTCTCACAACAAAGATTAGCTTTCAACATGTAGGGAACACTAAATGAAGACGTTTTCCAAATATATTGCTTTGTTCATCTTTTTTTGTTAATGATTTAATGATTTTAATCACCTTCTAGTTTCCCAAGTGACCGACCTGTGTACACCTTCTCCCCTGCTTTTTTTTCTATCTGATAGCAGGGAGTGATGTCATCAGGTCACAGTAGCACAGTGAGCGCTTTTTTGTTATCTGATCTTTCAGACAAAAGACAGTAATTACTCTACTGTTTACATTAGCTCAGAAGCTTCTCCAGACCTCAGAGAAGGTAATTTAGCTAATCTAGACTGATAAACATAATAAACAGAGAAGTCTGAATACACAGAGCTCATATGCTAATTACAGACAGCTTGACCAGGAAGTGACAGAGCAAAGCAGCATTATTTCATTCATGCATCCTATGAAACTTTGAGATGAGACAACCCCTTTAATATTATGTAACTGATGATCCTTCTGGTGACACCTTTATAGGAGAACTAGGATGGATATCTGCTCCCTTTACTTACTGCTGCAGTAACAGCAGTACTACAAGGATACCGCAGACTGATAGGGGGACATTTTGTTAATACCGTCTAATACTTAGTCAATGTAAACTTAGACTAGACAGTCTAAAAATATGCCACATTTATCATAGTGTTGATAAATCTGACGCATGTTTAGACCGTGCAGTCTATGTTTACACTTTCTAATAGATGGCTTAGTTTATGCCCCTAATTGCAATGATTCCGATGCAATTGCCAGAGTAGATCTGCCTGCGGGCCACCAGTGGAGATGATTCTTGGGGCCCACCAGTGGAGTTGATTCTTGGGGTCCACCAGTGGAGTTGATTCCTAGAACCCGCCAGTGGAGGTGATTCATGCAGCCCACCAGTGGAGGTGATTCCTGCGGCCCACCAGTGGAGTTAATTCTTGGGGCCAGCAGTGGAGTTGATTCTTGGGGTCCCACCAGTGGAGTTGATTCTTGGGGCCCACCAGTGGAGTTGATTCTTGGGGTCCACCAGTGGAGTTGATTCTTGGGGCCCACCAGTGGAGTTGATTCTTGGGGCCCACCATGGAGTTGATTCTTGGGGCCACCAGTGGAGTTAATTCTTGGGGACCCACCAGTGGAGTTGATTCTGGGAGCCCACCAGTGGAGTTGATTCTTGGGCCCACCAGTGGAGTTGATTCTTGGGGCCCACCAGTGGAGTTGATTCTTGGGGCCCACCAGTGGAGTTGATTCTTTAGGCTCCACATGTGGAGTTGATTTGTGGGGCTCACCAGTGGAGTTGATTCTTGGGTCCCACCAGAGGAGTTGATACTTGGGGCCCACAAGTGGAGTTGATTCTTGGGGCCCACAAGTGGAGTTGATTCTTGGGGCCCACCAGTGGAGTTGATTCTTGAGGCCAGCAGTGGAGTTGATTCTTGGGGCCCACCAGTGGAGTTGATTCTTGGAACCCACCAGTGGAGTTGATTCTTGAGGCCCACCAGTGGAGGTAATTCTTGTAGCCCACCCTACAGCTACTGCATATGAGCCTGGCTCTTACTTTTTTCCTCTCCTTCTCTGCCCTTCTCCCTCCAAAACAGCCCCCAGCCTGACAAGTTCAGGGACTCACCATGCCAAAGGACCAACCAGGGGTCTCCCCTGCTTCCCTGTCAGCCAGTCTTAGCCTGTGTGCATGCCCATATACTGAGTAGTCTGTCAGACACTTGGAGGGATGAGGTATAGAGAGGTGAGCAGAGCACCCCTATATAAATGCATAAAACTACTATATTTTTTCAGTGCTTTTTTTTAGGCACATCTTTTGGCTATCATTAGTACAGACCTATGTGTGTAATATGCTGCCCTAACATAGTGCTGTATTTTCAGCCGACAGATCTGCTTCATTTCCGAGATATTACGTTGGAGAAATCTTGAGTGGGGACGTATAAATATCCTCCATCATTGTGAGAGTGAGACAGCTTCTCTCTAAACTCCCTGGCGGGATTTATCGGCAGATTTATAGACCAATGCAATGGAAACTGTTCAGTCCTCCGCAATATAAACACCAATATATATCATTTCCAGCAGCGTAATATTTGTTGCTTAATTCCTCTGGTGCTCCAATTGGAATATATTTTTTGCTAAATGGATATGAAATTGTCAAAATTGCCGGCTGCTCCGCTGCACAGACCCCCACGATCAGCTGTAATCTGAAGGGAAGCATTAAAATGGATCAACTGTTTATTTGATGGTAAAATGTGCCAAATCCTCCACAGCGCTTTCCCACTATGGATAATAACGGGGGGCACTGACGGGGGACGCCATCTATTAATTCTGAATTCACTAATAGGGTGTATTGAAATCATTTCAAAATATCATTAATCTTCAGACAGGCGCATAAGACAACTGTCACGTTAATGGGGACCAACACTGTAGACGGCCGGTAGTTGTGGATCCTCTGGGCCACCATGAGCATAGATGCTATTGGTGGAGACCACGCCAGGGGGCGGAGTCTAAGGGGAACTCCGGTCTTCACCGGAGTCCGCCACAAGGCCGGACGGACTTTGCTGCGGGGAACCTCCAGGTCGCTACCCCTGACGTGGTTACTCGCGGTGACAGCTGAGTGCAGGATGGAAGGCACCAGGTATAGGCAGCAGGTGTAGCTGTAGGCATGCATCAAAGTCCCAGGCAGGTAACAGACTGGTACAACATCACGAAACAACAGTGGTGCAACGGCAGACAACAGCAGATAGGTATCGCACTGGTAAAGCTGGGGTTAATGCAGCAACCTGAACAGCAGTAACCAGCAGCCAGAGGTCAGGAGCTCAGATAGATATTAATGAACTGACACTGGAGTAAAGGCAGGAAGTTCCTTAAATCACTGGAGCTCGAAGGTAATTGGACAGGTAATCGGTACATTGTACCCTTTAAATCCAGACAAGCGAGCGCCCTAGGTAATTTGCTTGTGCGTGCAGCACTCTGACAGGAACGTGGAGCAGAAGCGAGGACAGGTGAGTCCTAATTATCAGAGGCAGCAAGGACAGGGGACACAGCAGAAACACGCCCATGACTGTGGTCCACAACGGGAGCCACGGCATGGACTGTGACAGCATAATAGTTATGGGGGCCAGAGGCACTGCAGAGACAGAGATGGAACCCTCACACAGGCACGTCTGCAGTCCACAGCGACTGCGGCATTAACAGAGACCCGACCGCAGCGGGGAAACGACCATGTCCGCGGTCCAGAACGTGGACCATGGCATGGACTGTAACAACAACAAGCGGACTGTCTAGTGTGCAAGGTGCAAATTTAATAATTGGCCATATGAACAGATAACTAGCACCACACAACCTTTTAGTCTTCACAGATATATTCATATAAGCACAAAGCAAGAGAGCTATCTATTGGAATCAGAATTCCTTAAAGTCACATTTGACCCACCAAACGAGGCTTGAAACATAACTAGGAATTTAAAGACAACCCATTTATCCATCTGCAGATAGCGGTTGGTTTTTTTTTTTTACCCCTTTTCAGTGCAGAGAAGGGCTCTGCAGCCTTACATTTAGTCTCCATTTCTCATCATGGAGAGGAACCATGAGTCCGAGTTCTCTTCCCTTGAGCTTATTTGAGCAAATTCTTAATGGAGCATTTTGACTTGTAAGTCTCCACATTCCTTCATGGTGCCTCTCCCTAATGAGGAATATTACCACTTCTAAGCTACAGTGCTCCCTCAAGTTACAATTACCTCAGGACATTTTATGTTGAGTGTGGTTTCAAGATACAATGTCCAAGACTCCAACCAATTATCATGAACATTTTACTTGTAAAACCTCTATTTTAGTGAGGTGTATGCAGTGATTGGTAGTCTATAGCTCCTCTCTACTGTACAGTGCAGTATTACATATCCTGTACTGCTCTTACATGTATTAGTGGGGTGCATGCAGTGATTGGCTGTTTATAGCTCCTCTCTACTGTACAGTGCAGTATTATATATCCTGTACTGCTCTTACATGTATTAGTAAGGTACAGCAGGGATTGGTGGTCTAGTAGCTCTTCTCTACAGTACAGTGTGGTACTACATGTCCTGTACTGCTCTTACATGTATTAGTGAGGTGCATGCAGTTATTGGTGGTCTAGCAGTGTCGCTCCATAGTACAGTGCGGTACTACATGTCCTGTACTGCTTTTATACATGCCAGGATGAGCGGCTCCATTGGGCACCAGGTGAGGGCCCATTTTCTTTTTTCTGGTCCATGACCCACAATAGCTCCTGTCCTCATCATAAAAAGTGATTTCCAGCTTCCAGCAGCTCTCTGTGATGTTATATGGAAGGAAGCGCTTTATCTGGATTAGTATCCACTTCATTTTCTTTAAACTTCATTTTGCATTTTGGAGCCTTTCATCAGTTTTCTATAGAGTTATGGTTTCAACATACACTGGTTGTCCCAGATCCAATTTTCATTGTAAGTTGAGGGACCATTGTATTTCTAAGACCTCTCGACTAGCCAGCCAGAACCCTGCTCTGCATTAAAGATGAGCAAATTGCTATCTGCAGATGGGTAGCTGGTTCAGTTTTAAGCTCTTACTCATGTTTCAAGGCTCTTTGGTGGATCAAATGTGACTCAAAGAAATGCTACTTCCAATAGGTGGCGCTGGAGTCCAAGTTTTCTTTTCTTGAGCTTGAGTTCAATTTTAGTGGAGCATTCATGACTTGTACATCTCCACACACCTTCATTGTGCTTTTTCACAAATACGTCATGTGTGTGCAATAATAACAGCTAAGCCTACCTATTCTGATATTTTATAGGCATTGTACAGGATTGAAAACAAATGAATGCCCTCTTCTATTAACAGCCATGCACGTCACCAAGTTGTGTGTGGTACTGCGGCTCTACTTCTTTGAAGCAAACGGTATTGCAATACCACCGTTTTTGTAATGCTATAAAAAGCTATTTAGCTTAGATTTATGCATTAACTAGAAAAATGTGGAAAATTCCATTGGTTCTTACATAGGGTCCAGATTGTCCAGAAGAGTTGCGCAAAGCCATCCTGGAGGTCTTGGGAGACATCAAATGCCTTAAAGTGGCCATATACTTAGTGATTTTTGCTCATGGGAAAAAAAGTATGGCCAAAGCAGCACTCTGTATTACCATGAATTGCCCTTTGGGTATAATATATACAGCTGAAACCAGAAGTTTCCATACACTGTATAAAAAGCCCCATCTGCAGGTTTTTCTCACTATCTGACAAGAAATCAGAATAAACCTTCCCCGTTTTAGGTCAATTAGGAACCAAAATAATTTATATTTGCCAAATGCAGAATAATGAGAGAGAATCTTTAAGGCATTTTTATTACTTTCTGCGAAGTTAGAAGTTTCCATCCATTTCATTAGTATTTGGTAGCATTGCCCTTAAACTGTAGGACTTGGGTCACACGTTTTGGATCCTTCCACAAGCTTCTCACAATAGTTGGTAGGAATTTTGGCTCATTCCTCCTCACAGAACTGGTGTAACTGAGCCATGTTTGGAGGTCGCCTTGCCCGCACCTGCTTTTTCAATTTTGCCCACAAATTTTCAATAGGATTGAGGTCAGGGCTTTGTGATATATTTGTAAACTTCTGGTTTTAGCTGTATTTCTAGATCCTCACTGCACCAGTATAAGCAATGTGGACAGCTTGTATTCTGAACTGCACTCACCTCAAGATTCCTAGTTTTACTGTAGAGCTGCCCTTTGGATTGGTGTGTATTATGTCTGGGGTCATACGTTAGAGTAGAAGCTATCCCTTCATGTTTCCATGTCAGCAAGCTCAAATACTGACCGATAGGCTCCTATCACAACACGTTATGCAACGATGTATTCAGCAACACTCCACTCCTGTGTTTGCAAATTCTATGAAAGGTCTAAAGTGGCCACATTTCTGCTCCATCGGTTCCTGCCATCTGTCGACCTAAAGCAAATGTACAGTATGGACGCTTTTTCATAGTTTGCTTAACAAATACACAAATCAATAAAGTTGCGGTTACTTAGTGATAAATGAATTCTTTCCATGGGAATAATGTATCGTATGGCTGTTCCTAAACACCATCAGCCCCACTTACACAAGGTACTGTATATAGAGTGGGTAGGAAGGACTTTTTAGAGTTAATGTATTTCATACTTGCCAATTTTTGAGACGTGATGTGAGGGAAATTCAAGTGATGTATTAAGGAACACAGTCCATCAGCAAAACTGATTATGTCTGCTCATTTATATAGGGCACATTCCCAACCTAAGGCATTTGAATTACAATTAGATCATATGACCTTCTTTTTCAGACTCTAAAATAATGCAGACCCCCCCCCCCCCAGCAGATCTCTAAACAAATACAAACCAATCCTCTTAAAGGGGTTGTCTCACTGCAAGGATTGTTTTTTATATTAAAGATCTTGCAAAAACTAGTCACGTTGCAATATTTGTCCAGTAACAGGATCCTACCTATTCCAAGATATCCACTCTTGTATGAGCTGCATCAGCTCCTCAGGTCGCTATAGCTACAGACCCGTTTGATCTCTCCTGATAGGCTGCCAGTGCTGGTCGCTATAGCTACAGACCTGGCTTCTTCTGCAGCCTAGTGGAAGCCAGTAAACACGACCCTGAATTCAAAGTGAAACCAAGAAAACAGGACTGAAGTAAGATGAATCAATGTAGTGAGACAGCCCCTTTAAATAAATACGGACCCCAGACACTAGTGCATCTCAAAAAATTAGAATATCATTGAAAATCAAAGGGGTTCTCCAGGATCTTTTTATTTGTTATAGGGCTCACGCATGTATTATATTAAACCTTGTAATTCATACAGTAATGAGTCTGTACAATATATGGGTTTCTCTGTGACTTAAATTATTTATATCAATTATCTTTTCAGTGATATTCTAATTTTTTGAGATGCACTAGTACAGACCCTTTCCTTACTAGACCACAAAACAAGCTAAAGAAATACTGACCTCCAATTTACATTCATGAGATATAGACCCCCTACCAGACCTCTTAATAAGTACAAAACAATCCTCTTAAATAAATACGGACCCCAGTTTAGAGTCCCTAGTTATAGACCCCCTCCATACCAGCCCCGCAACAAATGCACACTGATCCGCCTACACAAATTCAGAATCTCGCCCAGTTTCCCTAGATACAGACCCCTAAATAATACAAACTAATCCTCCTCAATAAATATTGACCCCACCAGACCCCTAAACAAATACAAAATTATTCTCCTAAATAAATCCGGACCCCAGAACATATTTCCTAGGTACAGACCCCTCCCCGAGTAGACCCCTAAACAAATACAAACCAATCCTCTTAAACAAATTCAGACTCCAGACCAGATTCCTTAGATACAGAACCCCCACCAGACCTCTAAATAAATTCAAACCAATTCTCCTAAACAAATAATAACCCCAAACCAGAATCCCTAGATACAGACCCCCAACTAAAACCCCACACAAATACAAACCAATCCTCCTAAAAAAATACAGACCTCAGACCAGACTCCCTACATACAGACCTTACACTAGATTACTTAACTACAGACCCTTCCAATAAATACAAACCCCAGATCAGACCATCATCTCACGCTCCTCTTTACTCTGAGCACCAACACAACGTCCTGAGTCCTTGGCTACTATCAAGATGTTGTGTTTGACAACGTTAGAACGCGGAGAGGTCTAAATTAGGGAGGATGCTTCTTTTTGGAGACTTTATGGGTCTTCCAGGCTGTAGGAGATCTCCCCTTTTTCCAGCAGCCTCCTGGAAATATCGGGTTGAGTTGGCAAGTATGATGTACATATCAGTGATATACATATTATGGGTCATTGCATTTCTAACAGCTTCTCGGAAGGTAGAGTGATGCCTTGAATAAGGGATCCTGGTCAGGCCGGACAGGCTGTTATATTACTCACTGAAGATGTGGATCATGCAAGCAACAATCAGATTGGTGCAGAAATATTTGGGGAGCATTCTAAGGAATCTTGGTTCATCACATTCATCCCCCACAAGGAGATATGCACCCTATCCTTTGGAGTTTAAAGTTACATCTCCCAGAGTCAGTTGGGGGCACTGAGCTCCATACTTGCACCCCCCTACTGACAGCAGCTGCCTACCCATGCCTACTTGTTTTCCCGACCCTCAGTTGCACAGATGGAGTAGTGGTGTAGTCAGAGAACAGGTACCAGGTGTACATACCAACAGGTGAGGCATGCACGTAATCTAGGAACAAGGCTAAAGTCAAGACAAGATCAGCAGTTAAGAACAGAGTCAATGTACAGGGTATTAATAGCTAGTCAGAGCACCTTAAGGCCCGGTTCACACGGCTTATTCAAGCCGGAATTGCGAGCTGGATTGCGCTCGCATTTCCGGCTTGAATAAGGGGCGGGGCGCGGCCCGCTGGCCCCATAGACTTCCATTATCCACGGCGCGTATTGCGCCTGGATAATGTGCAAGTGACTTTCTCCCCGCCCGGCGGAATCGCCGAGCGGGAGCAGCGACGGAATCCACTGTTCTCTATGAGAACGGTGGATTACCGTAATTACTGCAAAGGATTGGCGCCGTACTGCAGCGCAAATCCGGCGTGCAGTACGGCGCCAATCCGCGCCGAAATAAGCCGTGTGAACACGGCCTAAGGCCATGTTCACATGGCTTAAAATGGGCCGTATTTCGGTCCGTAATTACGCGCCGAAGTGCGCAAATTACGGGCTGAAAACAGCCCATTCATTACGGTAATCCACAGTTCTCATAGAGAACTATGGATTACGTCTCCTCTCCCCAGCACCGGCGGCTTTGACATGTGAATTACTAGCCGCAAATACACGCGCTAGCAATTCAAGTCTATGGGCCGCGAAGTGCCGGCCCCCTGCTCAGTCCCCGCTCCCCCCCGCCCCCGGTCACACGCCCCGCGTCATAGGCTGTGCGGCCAAGGAGCGTCCCGGTGCTGGCGGCATGATGTCATCACGCCGCCAGCGCCGGGACGCTCCTCGGCCGCACGCCTATGACGACTGTGCGGCCGAGGAGGCAGCCGCATGGTCAGATGATCTCATTGCGCCGCGGCCTTCACTGTACTAAGCGGCCGGTATCAGTGTATGCCGGCCGCTTAGCTTCATCGGCGCCTGCACCGCGCAGGGGCAATCGCTGCATAGCGGGCTCTATGTGAGCCAGCGATGCAGCGTGTGGCGAGCGGGGGCCCGCGGGGCTCCCTTGGCTCAGGGGCCCGGTCTCAAGTGCAACCGCTGCGACCCCTGTAGCTACGCCACTGTCTACTCCATATGTCCTACTAGGGTATGTGAATGTCATGGCAGAGGGTTGCCCAACCTGAATCTCTCTTCTATTAGAGCGGGTTGTCTAGGAAACCTATTTTCAAATATTATATTAGGATATCCCGATTTAATGGGAAGGCTCTTTGTTCTGAATTGTCATCAATGAGCGGGAGCTGAGAGGAGCTGCAAAGAGAGTTTCTTTATGGAGCCCCCAGAATATCCATGCATTACACACTTTCACCCCCTCTTGCCCGCTCCTGTCACCTGCACCTCAAGAACATCTCCAGAATCCGTCCTTTTCTCACTGTGGAAAAACAACTCAAACTCTCATTGTTGCTCTTATTCATTCTCGTCTTGACTACTGTAACCCCCTGCTTATCGGTCTCCCTCTCTGCAAACTCTCCCCTCTCCAATCTGTCCTGAATGCAGCAGCCAGGCTTGTCTTTCTTTCCAGCCGCTATACTGATGCCTCTACCCTGTGTCAGTCACTGCACTGGTCGCCCATCCAGTACACAATACAACATCAACTAAACACTTTCACCCATAAAGCTCTCCACAGCGCTGCACCCCACTACATCTCCTCCCTCATGTCTGTCTACCACCCTACCCGCTCTCTCCACTCTGCTGATGATATTAGATTACATTCCTCAATCATCTGAACTGCCCATGTCCATCTCAAAGATTTCACATGTGCTGCACCCGTGCTCTGGAACATGCTACCGCGGGCGATCAGACAAACACACAACCCTCATAGTTTTCTTTTTCTGGCCTACCAAGATCCCTAATTGCTAACCCCCACCTTCTATCACACACCTCTGTCACTCCCTACACTAGGGCACTCACAGGCACTTATCTGTATATAGATGTACTGTCAGGGTGGCAGGTTCACCCAACTTTTATGTAAACCACCCCATATTTATGTAACATGGCTGGACCATTGTTAACTTGGCACTTCTTACCGTATGTTTCACCCATACACCCTAATAGATTGTAAGCTCTCACGAGCAGGGCCCTCACACCTTATGTCTCATTTGTAAGTACTTTTAATGTGTAATGTCTGTGCTTATACCCTCTACATTGTAAAGTGCTGCAGTATATGTTGGCGCTATAGAAATAAAGATATAAATATTATTATTACACACATCCTCCTGATTTCAATGGATACCACACAATACTTTGCTACGCCTCCTGCTGCAGTTTTTGCTGCACTTTACTTGATGTCCTGTAGAGATCACTTCCCCGCAGTCGTTTCATTATCATCACTGGCAAGGTCACAATGACAGGTAACACGTAAATATACAGTAGGTAACACAGGATCTATCACGGACAATAGCTGATAGTCACAGCTCATGTCCTTACCCTCCCTGCACATATCTCAAAGCAAGCCATAAAGTCATCAAAATCACATGTAATTACTGTAAAACAAATCTCTGTGCTGCTGTTATCAGAGCAGCTGCTTGGGTACAGCTTGGTTGTCACAATAAGCATGTACAAAATATAACATTTTAAAAAATCATAAAATAAAACAAATTAGAAGAGAATCGTGTGTTTCTGTATCTGACTTGGAAAAATAATCTAATAATCTCTTCAATTTAAGATGTATTCGACTAGGATTGGAGCGCCAATTTGAAACTAGTCATCAGTGCACATCATGATTTTTTTTTTTCTTTTTTGGTGGGGGGGGGGGGGGAAGCTGTGTCCCTGCTAGAATTTAATTTTATTTATTTATTTTTAAGCAAAAAGTTATATTTGTTTAAAAGACCACGAATACTTTTCTTTAAATGTATATAATCATTTAAGCTAAACATAATACATTATTCCTAGACATATAAACAAGCAGGACTTATGTGGGCGCTATAACCGGTGTAAAACACCCCCCGAGAACACATTTACATAATGGACAACAGATGTCTCTCATCATTGACATCACTGAACTGAGATCAGGAAAGCTGTAAAAGTAAAAAAAAAAAAAAAGTACAGGCAGTCCCCGGGTTACAAACGGGATAGGGACTGTAGGTTTGTTCTTAAGTTGCAATTGTATGTAAGTCGGAACAGGTAGATTTATTAAATGTAATTCCAGCAAATTTTTTTTTTCTTAGTTTTGGATAGTGCAGGGAACAGTTTTTGCATTTGTTTTGCTGTCTGTGCCCTTTTTAGAAGATTTAACCTAACGTTCTGTATCTCATGTGCAGCCATGGCATGCTGGCACTTGGTTATCATGGGGCGTGACTCAGTGTTGAATGTCAGCCACGCCCCATAAGTCTCCGTTTGTAACTAGGGGACGTATGTAAATCGGAACGATGGAAGTCGAGGACTGCCTGTATAGATATATCCAAAAAGTCTCTTTCTCAGATAATCTTTTTTCTTATATATATATATAATTAATTAATTATATACAAATTAAATACTCTTAATCCCCATGGTCTTAATGAGATGACAGATTTTATTGTTTAAACTTCATTCATTTAATTATTCTTTGTCTCCTGTCTATTCTCCATATCGTATCTATTCTTATCTATGCTTTGCGGGACTTTCGTTGTAAAAACCAAGGGCGACATGTATGAATTCGAATGCGTACTTTTTTTTTACTTTTCCCCGTCACCACAGTTCTAAATAGATATAGAAGAGTGTAGAATACGACAGATTTTTGGCGCATTACATAGAGCTTAGTGCGCTAAGTTTGGCGCATTACACTCTATGCCCATACAGAGTTTGGCGCATTACACTCTATGCCCATACAAAGTTTGGCGCATTAAGCTCTGTGTAATGCGCCAAAAATCTTCATACTGTCGTATTCTACACTCTCTATATCTATTTAGAACTGGAGTGTCGGCGCCAAGTAAAAAAAAAGGTACGCATTCGAATTCATACATGTCGCCCTTGGTTTTTACATGTCGCCCCAGGCATCTGTTATGCAACAGTACACTCTACTGGCCATCTAGTGCAATAGCATCTTGAACTTTGTATCAACCTAGTTTCACCTTTGTATCAATGGAGTACAAACTTGACCTATATTTGAAAACTGGCTACTGTTCCCCCTAGTGGTTTTTAAGGAAAAGGGCAACGCTTGATTCTTTTAAGTCTATTATCTTGTATTTTTAAGCATTTTTATTTTATTTATTTTCTTATATCATAAGTTATGTTTTAGTCATATTTAAATGGTGTTTAACGATTTTTATTATAAATTTATAACTGTTGTATAATTTTTTTGAAGCTCTATATATTTTTTTTTTCTCTGATTTGTATCATGTGATGTCCAAACTTTATATAAAAAGGACAATGAGGTTGGTGTGAACTTATGCAACTGAAGAAGCGAGGGAGATACCTCGTGAAACGTGTTTTGCATTTTTGCTTTTAAATAGGACAATAAAAAGACCCATTTAGGTGGCTAGCTGCCTCGTGTCTCGTCCTTTTTATAAATCTATTGTCTGTAGCGCTGTATATAGTCTATCTTTGAAGTCTTCCCTGTTCTGCTTTGTAAGCAGGATAGGGTTTTCTTTGAAACACTATTCCTTCCAGGGACCACCGTGAAATCCTGTGGAGGTTCACCGTTGTATGCATCTATATGGTGGCTCGACACTGATCCTCGGGGTTCGATATTATCATTCAAGCGATTAAATGAGTTGTGCCATTATTTCAGCACAACTTATACAGGTGAGCGATTAATTTACCGTACTTTTAAACTGTAAAAAGTTTTACCCGCACGAGGTGCGCTTCTCTCCGCTTCTGTGTTTTAATTTGCAGTTACTGTTTGTACTATTCTAGTACATAGAGAGCAGTATTATAGTAGTTATTTTCTTGTGCATACAGGATTGTATTCTAGTAGTTATAGTCTTGTACATAGACGGCAGTATTATAATAGTTATATTCTTGTACATTGGGGTAGTATTATAGTGGTTATTTTCTTTTAAATTGGTGGCAGTATTATAGTAGTTATATACTTGTACATAGAGGCAGTATTATAGTAGTTATATTCTTGTACATAGGAGCAGTATTATAGTAGTTATATTCTTGTACATAGGGGCAGTATTATAGTAGTTATATCCTTGTACATAGGTGGCAGTATTATAGTAGTTATATCCTTGTACATAGGTGGCAGTATTATAGTAGTTATATCCTTGTACATAGGAGGCAGTATTATAGTAGTTATATTCTTGTACATAGGAGGCAGTATTATAGTAGTTATATTCTTGTACATAGAGGCAGTATTATAGTAGATATATTCTTGTACATAGGGGCAGCATTATAGTAGTTATATTCTTGTACATAGGGGGCAGCATTATAGTAGTTATATTCTTGGACATAGGGGCAGAAATTATAGTAGTTGTATTCTTGTACATGGGGGGCAGTTTATATTTAGTTATATTCTTGTACATAGGGTCAGTATTATGTAGTTATTTCTTGTACATAGGTCAGTATTATAGATATATTCTTGTACTTAGGGTCAGTATTATAGTAGTTTATTCTTGTACATAGGGGGCAGTATTATAGTTTTATATTCTTGTACATAGGGGGCAGTATTATAGTAGTTATATTCCTGTACATAGGGGGCAGTATTAAAGTAGTAATATTTTTGTACATAGGGAACAATATTATAGTAGTTATATTTTTGTAAATAGGTGGAAAGAATTATAGTAGTTGTATTCTTGTACATAGGGGCAGTATTATAGTAGTTATATTCTTGTACATAGGGGCAGTATTATACTAGTTATATTTGTACATAGGGGCAGTATTATAGTAGTTATATTATTGTACATAGTAGTAGTATTATAATAGTTATATTCTTGTTTATAGGATTAGTATTATAACAGTTATATTCCTGTACATGGAATCAGGGTCACAGTATCAGTCACACTCAGGACTTTGTGCCTCTGGGCTCCTGATGGCCCCTCTGGAACACAAAACACCAGTATAATAAAAGACACATAGTTGTTGAAAACCTGGATAAAGATTTTGCACTGGTGACCAGGAGCTTCAAGTTACTCCTCTGTATAGAGCCCCTCGTTGGTGATCACTGCCCTGTAGCAAAATGAAGAGTAAATTATTTTCAAGGAACAGTAGCATTTTGGGCTATGAGCTGGGATCTGAGTGAATGGGGCTGAGTTGTGACACAAGATACATCAAGTTTTATAGAACAGCTAATGTACCTAATATCTTTCATAAAATCCATAAACCATTCTCAATGTATAAATATATCTGTCTTTACAGCCTGAACATGTGTACAGGGAAATGTGCAAAGTTTATTGGCAAAGTCCTATTCCCATTAGGAATCTGCGCTATTGTTGCAAATCTTCTACTTTACTTCCCAAATGGCAAGATCCTAGAGGTGGAACAGATTACAGATTTTGTCTGGTTTTTCCATGGCATTGTTGGGGCTGGATTATTTGTGAGTATATGACATATTCATAAACTTATTAACATTGAATTCATGGACATTACTGCACTGTTATGTCTGTATAAAAATGGATACGTAAAACCAGAGCCTACATAGTACTTTTACGAACATACAGTACTCAGCTAAGAATGACCAATGTGTCCACATAATATCATATACCGGGGATAGAAAATATAGGGTTAAGTGATTTCTTAGTTCTTCAGTTAATTCTAAATGTTCTTAATTTGTAGCATTTAGGAATTTGCTGTCGACCTTGCTCTGTCTGAGGTTAATCCTTGATTCTCCTAATCTATATTATAGATGTAATAAACATTTTATCTATATATGACAGCAGGAAAAACAAAACAATGGAATGGAATGTACTGAGTTGTACCATCATTTATGTAGGTAAAAAGATACCAAATCATTCCATTATTCATTTCTCAGAATCTTCTGGTACATGTCAGAATGCCCCTCCAGACAAATTGTCTTTCTAACATTTTAACCAAAATATCAATTAAGACTGCCTGCTTTGTAAGACTGTATACTGAAAGCAACCAACAGTGTAACGAACAAAGTTTAGGTAAAAGTTGCTGCTTGCATAAAAGTAACCAATAACAATACGATTAATGACTAGAGGTATGATTTACTGTTGATGATGTGCTGAATATCTTAATATTGCCACACCTTAAGATCAGCTTGAATAAAACTTTTACTCACTAGTAATAAACACTTAGATTTGCTTTTGACATGACTTGATGTCAGTTGTCAATCTTTGTCAGCATATGCATTTTAACACTTCTATATAGATTTTGGAAACCGCACAACGGACTTAAAGCAACAACAGTCCCCTCACCACCAAATAGGACCCAACTACAGCCTTTGATCAATCAACCCCCCAAACCCTTAAAAGGTACTCATAGCAGGCTGACTTTGTTTCCACATCCCCAGCACAGTCCCCAGAGCTAACCACTTTCAGGGTGATAGTATGCTCAGCCTGCACCACTTCAGTGGCGGTCAATATAGATCTCTGTAAGCCACCCTGTGCCATGGCCAAAAAATTATAGTCCTGGATAGTAATACCTAGTCCTGCTTGGCAAAGCAGCTGAACCACTTCCTAGAAGACTTACTCATCATTTCACAGGCAATCCACTTATGCAACTTTACACGGGTCTAAGCTATATTTCCTGGACTCCAGTCCATCAGAGCCGCAGCAGCTTTCCGACCCATCTCCAGCATTAAAAACAGGTTCTTTGCCCCAGGGCTACTCTTTCACTATACAGGCCAAAAATAACTAATATAATACATCACAAGGGTATTCTGTGTGTCAAAAAAGCCAAATAAAAGTAGCCTCAACATCTCCGGACATGTCTGTTTTAATAAATCCTTGTGTTCTCTTTGAATTTTCAGCTCTGGAGCATCTTCTCTTATATCTCTGTGTTGTGCTGTTCCTCTGTTATTCCTGCTCGCAATGTATTTCTGAATCAGTCAGATGGGTGTGACCATTCCAGTTTTTCAAAGGGATGTATCCTGCACACTCTGACTTAGCGTGTCCTGCACAGAACTGATTGGACAATGTCATACTGTGCAGGACACATCCCGAAATTGGTAACACCCACCTGACAGATTCAGTAATACATTGCTAGGAGGAATAACAGAGGAACAGCACAACACAGAGTTATGAGAACTTGCCCTAGAGTTGTTACTTCATAGCAAACATATATATGTATTAAAACAGACAGGTCAGGAGAGCTCACAGTTCCTCTTTAGAGAAGGCAAAATTGCTTTGCCCAGTATTAATGTAGCCAAATTTTAGTCTCAATATAATGGCAAACACACACAGTCCCCTGAATGGTTCTGCTAAACTGAACTTACAAATTAATATATCTTATAAGACTGGAGAAACACAGCTGACCATTTAAGTCAGCCTATTATTCTGCAATGTTGATCCAGAAGAAAGTAAAAAACTCTAAGTAAAAGGAAATTGTCTTTGTTTCAGGGGAAAAAAATTCTATCCCAACTCCCCACCTGGCAATCAGAATGATCCTTGTACAACTATTTCCAGTAATCTAGTCACTATAACGTGTAGCAGTATTACACTTCACAAATGCATCTAGCCCCTTGTTGGGCGCCCAGCACAAAAACATTGCCATTCGGCACTTGTGAATCCCCCTGACATCTCAGTCTACACTTGTGTTCCTCCTCTGTTTTGCAGAGTTTTCTACCAGCATTTATGATGATTGGTGCAGGTGGAGAAGGATGCTGTGCAAACCGGTGCGGGGTAAGTAATAACATGTCTTGTAACTTTCGGGAAATCAGGACTTCAGCAGGGTTATTTTCACTCTGCACCTTGCAGTGTCTTTCCTGCTATATGTTGGTGGATTATCATAGTATAGCTATGTCATACAAAGGCAAAAAAAAAGTATATCACAAAAGTGTATTGAATAATGCAACTCTCTGTGCTATTCCATACAGCAAAACCTAATTGTTACATCAAAACAGAACCAAAATGACACTCTTTTGGTCCCTCCAAAAAAAGAGGCAACCAGCAGCGCTAAACCCAATAGAAAAGTGAAGGTAGATGCAGCTACAAAGCCTCCTTTTACCCCAGAATCCTATTGTCTTTATCTAGCCTCTTTACAGCCTCTGCTAGGAATAGCAGAGCTGAAATGTCAGTCACTGCTGTAGACCCACCCACAGCATGAACAGGAAGTGGGAGCCTGAAGTGAGGGGAAGAGCAGACTCTGTGAAAACAGCCAGATGGGAAAGCTCCATTAAAAGTGTGTTCTCACCATGCAGTTTCACAGAGTCACAGCCAGCTCTAGACTCACACTTCCTAGACAGGCTATGGATGGTGCTATAGCAGTGATTGGCATATCAACTCTGCTATTCCTGTTGCAGTGACATGACTGCAGGAGTTTTATAAAATGTAGTGCACAAGGCTACAGAGCTCTAGAGGGTGGAAACTTGTCATTAAGTGAGGTAAACAAACTCTGGTACTAGAAATAAGACTCTGCAGGGAGTGACTCGCTATTGTGGAGCAATCTGATAAGAGACAGAGGAGAGAGAGATGGGAAGAAGTGATTGGTAATGAAGAGAAACCCGTGTGTTCTAAGAGAAAATTAGATCTTCTTTATCTCCTAACCAAAGCAAAATCAAAGCAGTAATGTATTTGGTAATAGTCTTCATTTACCTTTGCTTACATATTATAAGCTAACTTTGGTGAGAAAACCCCTTTAAACTGCTCAAAAAGATGTGAAAATAAATACTTTGTCTTGTCGTCAGTTCCTGTAGCTACACTTCCCCAAACAAGCTATTCGAACACAGTGACAGATTCAGGAAGATGTATATTTAGTAGAGCACACAGCTCTGATTACTACTAGGCGAGCATCAATGGAGACGGCTCCCTTGTTATTCTCTGCTGCTGTGTGATGTGTATACGGTGTCAGTAAGCCACAGTGCTGTGGTGTCTGATTAGGAGATGCTGGTGGAGGGGATCAGCGGCGCTGAACTGCCAACAGCTAGTTTATACTTTCCATTAGCCACCAGCACAGTTTCCAAGATGTGTCACCTTTCCATTATCAATGTGTTTTTTTAGGTGACATATAATTTTAGGGTTGTCAGGGATGGGTTTAAAAGCTGCATTTTGGACTGTCATTTTTTTTTATTTTATGGTATTTTTGAATTTTTTTGTTTGTTTTGTCTATTTTTTTATTTTTTTTTATTTTACACATTGTGCCCCTCATAAGGTCAGGCATTTTTGTATAACTTTATTTCTAATTGCCAATTTGGATAATAGTAGGACCCTTTAATGAGCCCATCATTATGGAGCTGCTTAGGGAAACAACATGTTCCTAGTAGTTGTTAGCAAAGTGTTCATTAGCATATCTGCTAGGCCCCCAAAATTGACTCATCCAAATCTCCATGACCTAGATGTGTCAGTCCACATGCATCATCCAAATCCACTACAAGTTCTAGGAATGGGCACCTCCAATCTATAGCAGCACAGACAACAAGCTGGCACCTACGCTCCGGCTATTCATTGAGTTCTCCAGATTTAGATCTCTAGTAAATGCTAGGTGAAATCTGTGAGTACTAAAGGAAATAGTAATGTCTTATAGGGTGCCCATTGAAAATAGCATCGGGTGACTACAATGGACACTCTTGGTCTTCCAAGGTTGAGAGTCAGACAAGGTATAGCTGCCGCAGATAGTGTCACCTTAGACAAAGTTCTCGCCTTGCTTTGTGCACCACTGACCCAGGGAGGTAGATGAGTATGGAATGATCTCATAGGTACCATTATATTGAGGGACTTTTAAAAATGTTCCCCGGGCGCATGTGTTTATATGCACCATTTATGACAATGGGATGATCATGTCTGTGACTCTCCACTCATCAGATGTTGCTGACTGTAATCCTGTCTGCCCTGGGCACCATTGGCGGAGCGTACTGTGTGGTCATCTCTGCAATGGGTTTGGTTCGTGGACCTCTATGTGACACAGGAAATGGTGAATACATATACCCCTTCAGGAATGAAACAGAGGGGTAAAATACAGACGTACTGTGTTCAAGGGTTTTATAATATTATACACAGGCGTCCCCCAACTTACACTGTTGCGATTTACATCTGTCCCCTATTAAAACAAGGACTTATGAGGGCATGCGGCCTTGTATTTCCCATTTTCCCAAGATAGACTTAGAAACGACAATTTCCAGCATGCCACAGCCTAGGGAAAATGAGGGAAATCTTCTTAACAGGGCAAGAAGCAAAACAAATGTAAAAACTTTCCCTGCCCCAACCCGGAACATTAATAAATTCCCGTCTGACTTAATACAAATTAAGAAAAACCTTAAAAAACAAACCACAGCCCTACCCGTTCGAACCCCGGGGACTGTCTGTATACATGTCTATATTTTATGTTCTACAAATGCGGAACATGGCGGTTGTTACAGATTTCACAGCAATGGTCATTCACTTTTTTTACGTAAAATAACTCCCCAGGGCCAAATTTTTAAGGGCACAGGTTTAAAGCCCTGGGAAATCAAGACATAAGGGCTCACACCCACTCAAAACCCGCCTGGTTCTTTTTTATCTAGCTATTAAAATTACAACTGTATAGAGAGAAGTTATTGCCCATTGAGTACTCCCGTGAAGACCCCTGCAGCCTATTTCTAGCATGTGCCTTCCAAACGGCTTAGGGGAAAAAGCTGGAACTATATCGGATGTAGCAATCCTCAAGTCACATGTCACTCACTGAGCATTGTAATGTGAAAGGGGTCCAAGCCATGCCAGTTTTGCTCATCTCCATACAGCTGTTTCGGGGTATTTGTATTTGCCTCTTGTCAGTGCAGAGTAGGACTTACTGACTGTTTGGGTGAGAGGCTCTTTCCTCACAGGCTTAGTAGTGACTATTCATAGTCACTACTGGTATACAATTTTGAGACCCCAAATTCTCATGAAAATGAGGTTCCCTGATGGCCGTTTATGGATTCTGTCCATCCAGGATGACGAAGAGAAATATTGCTCTCTCCCTTAGGGTATATCCACACAGGCAGGAAATGTTGCAGAAAATACACAGCGTTTCTGCAGGTGAATCTGCAGCACCAATTTAATACTAAATCTTGAAGATTTGCCACTGCAAATTTTGGACATGTCACCAGCCAGTCTTCTTCATAATTTGAAGACCAGACACAGCGGTATATAGCCGGCATTAAAACCCATACAAACAGTGGACTAGTGGAACAGTTAAAAGGCATTACTACTATGCTCTATACATGAGAAAAAATAGAGGCGTTTAGGGCACATTTTAATCAAGTTGGGTTTGCTCACCTACCGCATCAAGATAGCCTTATCATGTTTGTTCCTTATTCTAATACTTCTCTGTGGGGCAAAGCCACCATATATTCAGAGATAGGCTCCATTCACATTGAATATAAGGACCCTGTGCAGCCAGGTAGGAGGAGTGTACAGCTAAAACAGAGGCAGCTACTCCTCCAAATACACAACCCAAGAAAATAAAAAAAATAGTGTAAATGGATACCAGCCTTGAATGTATGGTGGCTTTGCCCCACAGAGAGGTATTGGAGTAAAGGACCCACCTAAAAAAAGCTATGTTGATATAGGTTTTAGGGCCAGTTATGTACTGCTGTATTTAGTGTTTGGGCACATTTACACGGCAAAGGACAAATACCGGTCGCTTTATCCGTGATGAGCGGAGGAAAGCCCTCCCCCTTCACATTCACTTGCACATATTCCGTCCGAAAACTGGACCGAAGAATGTGCATGTTGAATTTTTTCGGGTGGAAAACCCGTGCATTTGGGGACTGCTTTCACGGGTTTTTCCATAGAAGCCCCTTTTTGCTTTTCCCCGGTTTTTGGGGGCAACCAAAACCGTCTGAAAAACCGACCACAAACCCGTGACGTGGGGACATGCCCTTTGAGAATGTATTTTTTGCAGTCACAAGTGTACACTAGCGTCTATACGAATTACAAATGGATGTGAGGGCTAACCCTAGTTTGTTTGTTTTTTTTGGACCTCACAACTTGAGACTGCAGTAGAGATCCATGTGTAGTAACCTCTTCTCACCTAGTGCAGTCTGGATCCCTAAGATAGATAGCCTAGGGAAAAAATTTCCCCAGGCCCATCTATGTGGCCCTGTTCACATATACAGCGGGTTAAATAAGTATTGACCATGCCACCAATTTGCTAAGTAAATATATTTTTAAAGATGCTATCTCACCAGATGCCGATAACAACCCATTCAATTCTCACAGGCAAAGAAACCAAAACCATAAATGTTCATATATTATGTGTAATAATTGAAATGACACAGGGAAAAAGAATTGAACACATGAAGAAAGAAAGGTGCAAAAAGCCATGGAAAGTTATGACACCAGCTGAAATCTATCAGTAATTAGAAAGCAATTCTGTCACTCGGGGAAAAATATCAGCTGGTTCAACTGATTGCCTATAAAAAGGTGTTTCATTAACAAGGTGCCTAAAAAGGAAAATCTAATGATGGGTAAAACCAGTGAGCTGTGTCAAGACCTTTGCAACCTTATTGTTGCAAAACATACTAATGGCATTGGTTACAGAAGAATTTCACAACTACTGAAGGCTCCAGTGAGCACTGTTGGGGCCATAATCCGGAAGTGTAAAGAACATAATTTCACTATAAACCGGCCAATTGA
>JAODAL010009495.1:0-110416 GCA_025379985.1 Phyllomedusa bahiana | reverse complement strand
ATCCTTTTTCCCCACCATGTGTGAGCTTGCACAGCTCGGGGATCCCCACAGACCCTTTCAGGTGAGCAGGGGCGGGAAGTCGGACAAACGGTTGCTTGGCCCCGGGGGTTTTTTTATCAGCAGAACAAAACAGTGGCAAACATGCACAGCAAAACAAAACAAAATACTTGCTCTCGGGCGCTCAAAACAATGGCGTATTCCCACTATCCCTTTTTGGGTCCTACATTGGCTTCCCCGTGTGAACACCTCCGCCCAGAAGATAGATGGGGGACAGGGAGCCCATCACTACCTCTGACCTTTTTATACAGGGAAAACCCCGGATGGACCCAGGGGGAGAAGCACCCACCCTGCTCTATGCTTACCCCCAAATTAAACCCGACCCAGGAATGGCTGGTACCGTACTAACAAATTAAACATAGGTCGACATTTTTGTACTTCGAATTATTTTCAAGGCCTTTCACCCCCCAAAGGGCCCCTTATCTTGGTGCATGCGCCCCGGGACCCCCAACTATGTCCAAAACCCTGGCTGGGATATTTTTCTCCCTTGTAGGACGTTCCCAGCTCCCCGGCCCTTTTCCTGTTCTGCCAACCCGGGAGGCCCTTTAAACCCGCCTGACCCCCAATTAAAAAGTGCGGGAAAAGGAGTTTTTTGAACCACCATTTTAGTTTCCCGGGGACATTGACTAATCTGCCCCTGTACCGCAAAATGACCCCAAACCTGTTTGACTCACAATCAAAAAGGGGCACTAGCTTTTTTGTACAGTGACTGTCATTTAGTATATTTTTTGGTAATGACATTTGTTTACAGAATTTATTTAGGGAAATTTTTTTATTATATTTTTACATTATTATCATTTTGCTTTTTTTTCAAGTGTATAACAACAACAAAACCCCCCTCCCGCATTTTTAAAAAGGTATTTTTTTAAGGTAATGTTTAAATTCGTCTGCACACCCCATAAGTAATACAAATGCCCAACCCACCCCAAAACATTCTTATTGAGAAAAATTTGCCCTCCTGGTTTCTGAAGTGATTAACCCAATCAATTAATGGTTTCTTTTTTCCCCAAATCCTTCTTAGTGATTAGGACAGAACCCCCCTGGAATCAATGATGCGACCCCCATATGCCCTCCCCCCCAAAAATTTTAACCTCAAATTGTGCAATTTGTGCCCCACCCGGGGGCCCTTTTTGACAATTAACCTCAAAAATCCCCTTTTTTTAAAAATCTGATTTTTTAAAAAAATTTTGAGCCCCTGATTGCCCCTAAGGGTGAGAGCCAGTGCTGCCGTCAGCCATCTTTTAAACCCGGGGAGGCAGCTGCCGGGGCCAGATTTACAGTGGGGCGGTGAACCCCAGGCACGTCTGTCATCAATTAACACCAGTTCAGTCCCCAGTCCGGGGTTCAGTGGTGCGGTGAGAGCCCAGGCGGCTCCTTCATCTATTAACAGGGGGTAAAATGACTTTTGAGCAGCAATGAAAACAGCGGCTAAAGCAGAGTGCGGAAGCGGAAGTGGAGGTAAACCCCAGCCTTCCTCGTCACAGTCAAGCCCGGGGGTAGCGCTTCCCTCCGTATGAGTGCGACCAATTGAGTTCACTTGGAAATACTGGTGGTTAACGCCCCCCTTTTCCCACCCAGGTCCCCTTTATCTTGGCTTTCTTTTCCCATTTTATCAACGTGCTGGGGAAAATTTGCTCTGTTCTTTGTTCTCTGCCCCGTGCTCCATACCCCATTCCTCTAAATTTAACCTACATCTGGTCAAGTCTTCCTGTACCCCCCTTTGTACAATTAGGAATTTTTTTAACAGCTATTTTGTACATGCAGTTTTTTTAGTTTTTAAATTTCTAGAAAAACTTTTTAAAATAGGTGGAATCCCCCCTGTCTTTGTTTTTTTTTTTAATTGTTTAAAATGGGTTTCTCAATACAGGTATGCTAGCTATTTAAAGATCTTGAAAAACAAGTTTTGAAATTTTTCCTTTTAAATGTCTTCCTATTCCTGTTTTGACAGCACCATCACTTTGACCACTTTAAAATTGGAAGACAAATGTCTGTTAGAAAAACTTTTTTTACAATGGGCCCTGTAGTCACTGCATTTCACAGCAAAATCCCCCCAAAAATTCAAAAATGCCCCATGAACACTTTTGACAATTGTAAAGAAAAAAAATGTCTGTTGAAACAACATTTTTTTTATAATAGGACCGTAGTATAGCTGCATGTCACAGCAAAATCCCCCCAAAAATTAAAGCTGACCCTTGAGCCACTTTTGACAATTGTAAAGAACAAATGTTGTTAGAAAAAAAAATTTTTTTAGAATAGGACTGTATATTTACATTTAAAAAGAGCATGACCCAAAAAATTATAAAAATTACTTCTCACCCACTTTTTAAAAATTTTGGGGAAAAAACCACTTAGAACCCATTTCTGTTCCAAAGGACCATTATTTTGCTGTACTCACAGAAACATGACCCCAAAAAATACAAAAAAAAAAAAATGACTTCTCAGCACTGTTAAAAATTGTGAGGGAAAATCCACTTAAAGCCACATTTCGTTCCAAAGGGGCCCATAATTATAGCTGTAACTCACGCAACATGACCCCCAAAATTTTTGAAATAGATTTCAGCCATTTTTTTAAAAAAAATTGTATGGAGAAATGCCACTTAGAAGCCCATTTCTTTTCCCAAAGGACCATAATTATAGCTGTATCTCACAGCCTGACCCCAAAAAATTAGAAAAGACTTCCAGCCACTATTAAAAATTGTGATGGAGAAAGCCACTTAAAAGCCACATTTCTGTTCAAAGGCCAAAATTAACGTTCTCCAGAAACATGACCCAAAACCTTTGAAAAATGCGAAAATTCAAGATAAATGGAAAATGGAATAGGGGTGTTGTCATAAACCTTTGCTGTTTTTTACAGTCTCCTCACAAAAAACCAAAAAATGAACTGTTGGGAAAAGAAAATAAAAAGGGCAGTAAGAAATGATCATTTAAAATTTTTTTTTTTAAAGAGGCCCATTTTGTTTGAGGGGATTGTAAAAGTAGAGGGCGATAACAGGCCTCGAAAAATTGGGGCCACAACATCATCAGGATCCATCCTGATTCATCTTAGAAAGCAAAATCCACATTTCTTGGAAAAGCCGGAGCTTTTTGTTTTAAAAATGACTTCCCAATGTGCTGGGGCGGCCCCCTATGGCGTGGGGCGGCTGGCCATTCTCCATTTTGGATACCCAGAAGTCTATTGGGTCCGGAACCCTTCAAAAACATTTGGGTTGAGAGCAGAACGGCACCTGACTTAAGTGGTCCCCTGTGGTTGGATTGTGCCCCGCATTGCTGCGTTGGGAGGTGGTAAATAAAAAATTTTTCCCGAGGGGCACCCCTTAGGGTTTTTCCACCTTTTTGCTGCGCCGCAGGCTACTTGGGACTCTCGCTGTCACGTCGCTGTGTTTTTCCACCGTGACATTTGAGGAACTGAATCAGACGCAAAAAGATGTTCCATTGATCAAACAAAGGGCTTTTATTTCCTGCATTTTTTCTCTCTTTTGGGGGGGTGGGAAAGGGAAAGTGCTGAGTTTTTGTTTTTTATGGGGATCCGGAGGGTGGCACCCATTAAAAATGTTTTTCATTTTGATGGCCTAAGGCAGGATATGTTGGGAGGAAATGGAGCACCAAGCACCATGTGAAGATGGAGCCTTTATTTTCCCAACCCTGGGGCGAGGGGGGACTACAAACTGATCTTCATCTTCCTCCCCGCCTCAAATTCGCACCCAACCCCTTTCCAAGGCAGGGACCGGGTTGGTTTCCTTCCCCCTTCCGCTTCCTCCCGGGACAGCTTCAACACAGCCCCCAACTTGCCTGAATGATGAACCTGAGAGCTGAGGCGGGCCTTGATAGCCCTGGACCCGAACCATGCGTAATTAAGACCGAAAATTGAGAACTGTCCGGCCTTGTGGTTGACGGAGAGAGAGGCTCCGGTTTGCATTGTGTCCATTTCCCCCTCGTGGGGGGACCCCTTTGTTTCAGAGTGCCCCCGATCGTTCCAGAATAAGATACCCAATGCCATCTGAAAAGGCTCGTCCCATGACCTTTTGGGGGCTTCTTCAAAAATGGCAAGGTGGGGCAGGCCTTTCACCTGCCTCCCCTCTCATGGCTCAAAACCCCCAGGTCCGCACCGCGTTTTTCAGGGGCCCGTGCACTTCGTATGCGAATGTTTTTGCGCTGCTGCACAAACGCTGGGCAGTGGAGGGTGGAAATTCCAGTTGTTGCCACGTCAACAATGAAACGGTTTGGGGGGGGGGCGGGGGGACGCTGCAACGCAGCCAGGGGGACGAAACCGGTTTCAAGGGGGGGAAGTGGAACTCGACTCGAGCCTTCCCGCGGGGAGTCCAGACCCGGGGGAGCTCTTTAAAATTTTTTGGGCACAAGGTTCATGCATGTGCCGCAAGGATGTGTCCAGCCCACCGATCTTTTTAAGGCGGCCAGCAGATTTCGCCCCTTAACGCACCCACCCCCCCTGGCACAAGGTCTTGTCACCCCCAGTGCTCGGTCCCCGTTTCGGAAGCGTCCCCAAACTCCTGACCTTTGTGGACGGTCCCAGCAGATTAATTTCAACACGGCCATTTCTTGGACAAGTGGGGCCCCTAGAGGATTGGGTGAAAAAAGATGCCGGGGTCTGGTATTGGGGCAGGCAAGGGCCCTGCTGGCAGAACCCATTGTGTTCACCAACGGAAAGGCAACATTTCCAAGGCCAAATGCCTGGCTAGCCAATTTTAGGCTTTTGGGTTTGGGGGGTTTGGGTTAAAGTGTTTCTTCTGCCCAAACCCGGAAAACAAAGGCTGGGTATTTTATGGCCTTGTACCGGGGGCGGTCACAAATGACGGGAAAGGGGGAAAGGGGTAGGTGGGTCTCTGGTGGTGCTGATTACTCGGGCGACGGGGAGGCTGAAGCCTAGGCTATCCCTGACATGACTCGAGAGCATGGGCAGCTGAGGGAAAGCTTGGGGGGGTGAGGAGGAGGGGCGGAGACAGAGGGGGTTTACAGTGGGTTTGGGCCCGGCGTCGGGCTGGCCTTTTTTTTGGCCCGTTTTTCCTCCATTTCAACTCATGCATTCGCTGCATGGACTAGAATTTGGTGGTGGTTTAAAAACCCAAAATTCTTGCCTCTACTTATGGGTTTCGCAAAGGCGGATAGACATGCTGGGTGAATCAAGGTTGCTCAAAAAGGCCCAGGCTTTAGAGGGCCGGACCTTTTTTTTACGCGATAAACGAGGGCGGGGTTTGCGCTGACCGGGTGGGGAATATATCCAGACTTTTGTGACCCCCTCTCCCTTTTTTTGGGGGGGACCCCCTAATGACATAACCCCCTGCTTCCCCCCACCGTTGAAGCACCCAAGCAAAATTTTGCTGAAAAGAACACGTTGGATCCGCAATGTCTCATATCATCATCAACACAGGTACTTGGTCTCCCGACATTTGCATCCGGAGTGGGGTACAAGCAAAGGGACTGCAAGGCGTTTTCCCACCGCCCCGGATTTTTGCCCAAATTTACCGGCTTCCCCTTTTCCCTCCCTGAGGCATCAGAAAATGGGGGTCAGAGCAGAGAAAATTCATCTTTTTGGCTCTTGATCTTTTGACATGCCTCTACCCCAACCCATTTTGTCATCAAAGAGGTCTTCAGAAAAGGATTATCCACAGTGGTGGGTACACGGTTTTACATTTGGGTTTCTTTCGCTTCTTTGGATGGATGTGATGATCTGAGAGACATTTTTGGCCGTGCTGGGGGGGACGAAAGGGGGTAAGATGCTGGAGAGGTTGCATTAACCCTTGAAGAACAGATTGGCGACGCGGTTTTTTCAGGGGTTTAAGGGCCCGACCCAGCATGCGGCCGCGGTCCTAACTGACGATCCCCCGGCATCGTGTTGTCGCCGCATGGAAGGAGCACCTTCTCTCGTACCTTACCCCATGTCCTACCCCCCCCCTTTTGGGCGCTTACCACTAATTTGCTCCATGTTCAGAAATAAAAAATTTGAGAAGGTATGGAAAAGTTTTGGAAAGTCTCTTATTAAAAGACGGCAAATCACAGCTATTCTCAAATCCCTCAAATCAAAACAAATTGCTTGATTGAAATTTAAGTGCTAGGTACCTCTATCAACATAGCTTGACTGACCAAAAGTGAAATAAAACACCTGTCTGAAATGTATACGGAAATAATAAACGGTTTTTTTTGGCACCAATCAATTCACCTGTGGTAAACTACAAAATTGCTGAAATTCAAATTTAACTGCAAAGAAAGCTCTATTAACAAAGCTTGACTGACCAAAAGTAAAAAAAAACACCTGTCTGAAATGTATACGAATATTAAAAGGTATTTTGGCACCTATCAGTACACCTGTAGTACTACAAAGTTGCTGGATTCAATTTAACTGCAAGAGGGTTTCTATCAACAAAAGCTGGCCTGGGGCAAAATGAAAAAACACGTACCTGAAATGTATACGGGATAATAAAAGGTATCTTTTGGCCCCTATCAACCCTGTGGTGACTACAAAATTGCGGGATTCAAATTTAACTGCAAGGTGGCTTATAAAACAAAGCTGGACTGGCAAAATGAAAAAGAACACCTATTGAAATGTATACTGATAATAAAAGTGGATTTTGCAAACCCAACAAATAGACCTGCAGTTACTAGAAAAGATCTGTATCCTAATATAAGGCAATGCAATGTCTAAACAAAGTTTTGGCTGTACAATATCCAGTATCCTTTATAGAGCTTGTCTGTTTCACCCCGGGCCCCCCACCCCCCCTCTCTCTCCCGTGACTTTACAGTGTTAGAGGCTCCTTTAAAATTCTCTGCCCAACACCCAAAATCTGCATATCTCTGATCTAACTAAGTTCTAAGGATCACAGCTAAAAGTAGAGCTGTTCTGTGAAAAAATAGAATAATTTCGCTAGCTGTTTGCTGAGCTGTTTGGACAGAGGGAGAGCGCACGCCTACTGCTATGAGACGCTACCACACCTGATCATGAAACAGGAAGGGCTGTTCTATGTAAAACGAGGTCATGTGAAATTTTTTCCAGCCAACGCAACCATACACATCCAGTCATGACGTCGCACACACACTCACCCTGCTCTATTCTGTAAGCTGATTTGCTGGCCGCCAAATGACAGGAAAAGCCGAAAATGGAGCGATATAATAGATTATGCACAGATTTTAACCTAAATTATCGCGATGTAAAAAACCTGATCAAACGCAAATACCGTAGCCGATTTTCAAGCGATTGTCAATAATAATCGCTCAACACTAATGACCACTGAATAAAATGATCTGCTGCAGGGGTTACATGCTGTTTACAGCAGCCACATGCATACTTTCAAACATCACGGATTCAGCAGGACAGTTCCAAACTGCAGACAATGTACTGCTGTCCCAGGAAGGCTGACAGGAATCCCAGCTTTGACACTTTGTGACATTAGGATGGTCAATCTGCAGACCATGCCCTACACTGCTTGCAAATATTACTTGTTCTGCCCATCCATCAAGTTGCACTAAACTTTGAGTCTCAGTTGAGACCATGCAGCTCTGATGGTTGCTGCACAGCGTTTAGACCACCAAGTCCTGGAGAGTGCTGCTGCTGTGTGCCTTCCTCCTGCCTCCTATGTTTGTGTGACTGTGTTCATCAAGTGTGTAGACAGAACCTCTATCTGACTTCCCTATGACAGTCTCTTTCTTTCTCTTAGTCCTGGTATGGAGTAGCTGACTCCTGGCTCCCTCTGTCCTGTGACACAATAGAATTGTGCTCCTCAATCTATCTCTTTGCTTCTTGCTGTTCTTGTCTCATCATGCTCATTACATTGCTTTAGATATGACTGTAGTCATCAGTTTCTTCACCTCCTCACTCTCCTTGTTTCTTGTCATCATCTTTCTTTTCTCTGCCAGGTATGGTTTTTCCTCTGTTGCCCTCCCTGTCACTTATATTACATGATCGGTGTCCTTCTTATTCCTCTTTCGACAACTTATGTCCCCTTTTCTTCTGTCATGTCTTATTAACATCTTCCATCACCTGACATTCTAGCTGGCTCTTCCTTTACTTTGCTGCTTTCTCCTCTGAACTTTCCTTCTTCACTCCTTTTGTTTTTCCTCCTGATCTTCCTTTGGTCCATCTATTTCCTGTCTCTCTTTCCCACCCATTATCCTCTCTTTTCCATCACTTTTCTTTCTTCCATGAAGTGTGTGTACTGAACTGTCACCTGAGTTTCCTATGACAGTAAAAAAGATGGAGCAGCTCTCTCCTTGCTCCCTCCATCCTGTGTGCACTGGAGAAAATCACTCCCTCCGAACTATCTAGTGCCCAGTACACAAAATATAGTAGAAGGCATATGATGTGGCGCTGCACTAAATCCTCAGACATCTGCCTGCTACTATATATACTCTCTGCTCCAATAAACACCTCTAATCAGCAGCCCAGTATACTAAATATAGCAGTTGGGAGATGATGAATGGGGTTTAGTGCAACACAACATATTGTACAGTGCTGCACTAAATCCCCCTCATCAGACATCTGCCTGCTACTATACTTTATATACTTTCTGCTCCAATAAACACTTCTAATCAGCAGCCCAGTATACTAAGTATAGCAGTAGGCAGATGATTGTACAGTGCTGCACTAAATCCCCCTCATCGGACATCTACCTGCTACTATACTTTATATACTCTCTGCTCCAATAAACATCTCTAATCAGCAGCCCAGTATACCGAGTATAGTAGCAGTCAGATGATGAATGGGGTTTAGTGCAACACAATATACTGTACAGTGGTGCACTAAGTCCACCTCATCAGACATCTACCTGCTACTATACTTTATATACTCTCTGCTCCAATAGACACCTCTGATCAGCAGCCCAGTATACTAAGTATAGTACCAGGCAAATAATGATCGGGATTTAGTGCAACACAATAAACTAAACTGTACTGCATTAAATCCCCCCATCAGACATCTGCCTGCTATTATACTTGATATAATGTGTGCTGAACTAAACCCCCCTCACAGTGTAATTCATATGTTTTTAACTGAAATCTCTTTATAAGATATGATCTTCAGTGGCAGCATATTTATGTTTTCTGAAGGAGAAAGTCAGGTGTGCTTGGTCAGAGATTGGGTGTGGCTAGAGGTTTGATTACCCCTACCCCGATGTTAGCTCCACCCACTTGTTCCCTTTTTTGGTTCCTCAAAAGTTGGGAGGTTTGCAGATGTAAACAGACACCCAGGGACATCAGTGACAGGAATGACAGTAATTTCAGATAAGTGTGTATTGTTTTTGTTTTATTAGACAGTAGTACTTTAATAATACCACCTTAGCGACTGTCAGTAAGGAGCAATGGAGTAAGCCGAGCTCACTCTTACGTAGGGGTTGCCGGCTGTCAATTACAGCTGACACCCGGCACTATAGCTGCTGTACACCATTTGTTACCTCAGTCAGAATGAGAATGCAGGGTGCTGAGTGGTTGCCATAGCAGCCATAAGCCTAGAAACAGGCTTCCGTAGCTGCCACATTACTACCCGGCAGGATATAATTGGAGAATCACCTTTCTGCCTTATCTATTTAAGGCAGAATGGTGAAGAAAAAAATCACGACCCTAGGGTGACTACACGTACAAGACAAAAAATAAAAAAGTTATAAAAATAGAAATAAGAAAAATTACACACTCAAAACACTCCCCTTTTGCCATTTTGCAAAAAAAAAAAGTTAATCATAATTGGCATCGCCACATCTATAAATCTTTTTGCCATTTAATGTTTTGAAAAGAATCAAAGAGTCTTACATTTCCCAGAATGGTACAAATAAAAACTGAACTTCATCCCTCAAAAAACAAGCACTTACGCAGGTCCATAGGTGGAAAAAAAAAGGTACTGGCAACATAAAATAGTGCTGCATCACAAAGTTAAAAAAATAGAGATTATTTTTTTGCATGCAAACGAGAGAAAGTGCTTCGCCCAATACTGAGGTCTCCCGACATGTAGCAATTAATCCAAGGCGTAGTTCCTAGAGCGTGGAGGTGGTGAAGAAGATGGGGTTAGCCCATGGATTCAAATGGGCTATTTCAACTAGTATTCCAAAAATAGTAAATTTTCTCCGGATCCTTCGTGTCAATACTCTTTATTTTAATTACGAAAGTTAAAATTCCATTATAGCATCCAAATTAGCTAATTTGGAAGCTATTATGGATTTTTAACTTTCGTAATTTTAAAATAAAGAGTTTGACACGAAGGTGACGGAGAAATTCTATGTTGTTTGAATACTAGATTTTTTTTTGATTTTTTTGAAATTATACACATTTGTTATCATAGGAATCATACCAACCTACAAAATGCTGTGAACATCAATTATATTGAACAATGAACTCCGTAAAAAAGAAAACCCTGCAAAAATGGTGCAATTATGTTTTTTTTTCACATTCCACCCCACATAGAATTTCTTTTGGGAGGTTTCAAGAACATTTAATGGAACGGTCAATGACTCCATTATAAATGATATATAATGGAAAAAATGAATGAAAAAAAATAAAAAGTTGTCTTCATCAGGAAGGGGTTACCAGCGATAAGTATTAAAAAAAATACCTACAGTACCTACCTTCAACAATTCAACAAACTGTTAATGATCTTACCATTTGTAATTGATGGTTAGATGTATTAACAATTTGAAGCCCAAATCAAGGACAGTTATGTACAGTTATTTACACACAGTGCACTTTATGGTCATCACATCTAAATCAGCCTTTTACACGTCTATTCCAACATCGTGGGTTTTAATATAGTGGTCTCCTATGTGGCTATGACATTCTCTACTCTTTTGAAAAGAAATTTCACAAGACTTTTGAGCACATCTTTGGGAATTTATGCCCATGTAACCAAAACGACATTTTTGAACATTCAAGTGATGTTGAAAGTAAAGCTCTAATTCGCCATCTATATTTGAGTTTAACCACAGGGTGATTAAATGGGGGTGTGGTTGGGTCTCTCTGTGTAAATTCCTTAAAGGGGTTGTCTCACTACAAGGATTGCTTTTTATGTTAAAGCTCTTGCAAAAACAAGTCACTTTGCAATATGTATCCATTAGAGTCCTAGACATACCCTCTTGTATGGGCTGCAACAGCTCCTCAGGTCGCTATAGCTACAGACTTTGGCACAGTATTCTGGTGTCCTTTAGGCCCAAAAATTGTTGCAGCCCTGTTCTCTCGATGTATGAGCAGATGAGCAGAGGCAAACTTAGGCACATTATCGGGCACCTGCAGTACTTTGTGATGCCCGCAATATGTGGGTGCGTTTGGGAGACATGTCGCACCACAACCATAAGATTCTACACATTTATGAAAGTAGGAGGGGAAAAATGGGTGTTACTGTGGAACAGGCGCCCAAGTTAAAAGGGTTTCCTAGCTTGAGTTGCTGTTTTGGAGCTAGAAGCTTAAATTAGACTAGGGATGGCGATATTATCGGCAAAAGCTAAAATGGGCACGGTTTTTGGGCTTATGGGAAATTTTCGATCACACGTAGTTTTTTGGTGATAATCTTACAGATTAAAACTATTCTATCGCGCCATTTTCAGTGTTTCCTGAATTTTGCAGCCAGCAATCAGTCGAGGGTAGGGGGGTAAAAGGGGGATGTACAAAATCCCACTTTGCGGTGTAGGATTATTGGCTGCAAAAAAACAGTGACCCCAAATTTTCCAACTTTTTAAAAAGAAAAAGCGGAGATCTTAGTAAAAATTTGCATGGACCGCCCTTTGTCGGATGCCCCGCCCCTTTAAAAATTCACACCACTCCACCTAACTGCTAACGGCTTTGGAAGAAAGCAGGTAGATGCCCTTATACCAGGTAGTAGCCCCCCATAACCCGGTATGCCCCTTAAGGCCGGTGATGCCCCCTTGTACAAAATAGATGCCCCCTCTGTAGCCAGGAAGCAAAATTTGTAGCAGGTAGATGCCCCCTTTATAGCCCGGTAGATGCCCCCGTTTTTTACCAGGTAGTGCCCCCCCTTTTTAGCCAGGTAGGTGCCCCCTTTTTTAGCCGGGAGGTGCCCCCCTTTTTGGCAGGTAGTGCCCCTTTTTGCAGGTAGTGCCCCCCATTGTTTGCCAGGAGGCCCCTCGTTTCCGGTGTGCCCCCTTTGTTGCCAGGTAGTGCCCCCTTATTGTAGTCAGGTAGTGCCCCCTCTGTTGCCCGGTAGAAACCCATTGTAGCCGTAGTGCCCCCTTTTTAACCCCCCCCGGTAGAGGCCCCCCTTTTTGTCCAGGAATTTTTTCCCTAAAGTAATAAAAAAAAAATAATAAAAGCATCACCCAACCGGGCCCCTGCACGCGGCCCCCCTCCGGGCGTTCCTAGCGACGCAGGGGAGTGAGTGCAGCCGCGGGGTCACTTCCCCTGCGCCGCTGCCGATTTACGGCGCGCAAGGGCCGGAATAAGGGGGAGAAGGGAGGAGGGAAACTCCCTCCTGCCCCCTCCCTGCACATGAAAGCGAAGGGCGGGTGAGCGGACCTGCGGCCGTTCACCGCCTGTAGGAGGGCCGGCGGCCAAGAGTAGGGGCCAGTGCTACTCTTGCTCCGCGGGAATTTAAAGGACCCCCGCTGCCTGCAGGGGGGGGAGGAATGCCAAATCCCCCCCGGGGGCGCGGGGGGGGGGAAACCAAATAGCGGGAACCCCCGCCAAAAAGGGGGAGTTGGATGATGATGTGACCTCATTTATCTATGCAATGCATTTTTCCCGTTTTGAGCTTTTTCTTTTCTATGCCCCTTCACGCAAGACGGTCTGTCTGCGTTTAAACCCAAAAGTGTTCAACAGCTCTGAGAGTAGTCTCTTCTAATACAAGAAAACATCATTACCTTTCAGCTTTGAATAGGTTAGATTAGAGAAATTTTAAAATTTTTATTTAGTTAGAGAAAGTTTTAAGGATACTACGGGTGTGTAGCTGCAGGTGGGGAAGGGGGGTCGGCAGAGGGGAAGCTTTTGAAAAGGGAAGGGGTATATTTTGCAGCTCGTTGTTTGTGATCTTTAATTGTTTCTTACCCTTTTTTGGCCCAAAAGACCTCTGTAGGAGGGGAACTTGTCCCCGTTTTTTCGTTCTTTGAATCACTGGTGTTGTGTTCCCAAAAAACCGGCATAATTATCCCATAAAAATTTTAAATAGTTTTATTGAAGTCCAAGCGACTGTTTGCCACAAAGAGATCAGTTGTACGCAAATTGTATTATAAATATTTCCTATTTGCCTGTAGTCAGAGGTTTAAAGGGCCCACCAATTAATCCCAATTTTTAAAATTTTAAAATACTTTTTTGGAAATCCGGGCGTCTGTTTGGGCAAGAGCTCAGTTGTACGAATTTTGGGGTATACTTTTACGTGATAGAAAATTAAAAGGGGCCTGTGGGTCCCAGGGGGCAAAGGGCCCAACATATTAACCCAATATAACAATTAAATATCTTTTTTGCAGTATGTGTTTCTTTTTGGGCAGAGAGCTCGTTGAAAGGCATAAAGGGGTTTATACATTTTTAAATTAGTAAATTAGCCTGTAGTCAGTGGTGTGAAGACCCCCAATTTTAAAACCAAAATTTACTTTTAAAAAAATTTTTTGGGCGACTGTGTATCTGTTTGGTGCAGAGGCCCCGGGTTTAGACTTTTTTGTTATATACATTTTTGGGTTTAGAAAAATTATGTTTGTTTGCCTGGGGTTTAAAAAGGCCCCGCCTATTAATCCAAAATAACATTTAAAAAAATCTTATGCAGCCCCTTTGCGCCCTTTTTGGGGGCGAATGGGAAGCCTTTTGGGAAAACGCAAAATTGTTTTTATACTTTATTTAAAATAGTAAATTAGCCTGTGGTCAGTTGGGAAGGCCACCTTTATTAACCCCTTTATAAATTTAAATACTCTTATTGCATTTCCCGGCGTCGGGTTTGCCGAAAAGAGCTCATTTTCCTACGCATTTTGTGTTATACTTTATTTGATGTAAATTACGGCTATGGGCCCAGTGGGGGGAAAAAGGGGCCACCATTTTTAATCCATTAACAATAAAAAATACCCCTATTGCAGCCCGGTGCTTTTGGTTTGGCGAAAAAGGCCCTCAGTTGAAAGCTTTTGGGTGTGTATACATTTTTGATATTAAATTACGCCCTGTAGTCGTGGTGCGAAGGGGCCATATTAATCCTTTAAAAACTTTTAAAATCTCTTATTGCAGTCCGTGCTTTCATTTTTTGGGCGCAGAAGAGCCCATTGAAAATGCATTTTGGGGTTTTTACATATTGGATAGTAAATTACGCCTGTAGTAAAATGGGGGGAAGGCCGCCATATTAACCCTTTTATAACATTTAAATACTTTTTTGGGAAAGCCCCGTGCGTCTTTTTTGGCGAAAACCGCTCAGTTGTACCCCATATTTTTTATACTTTAGTTTCATAGAAAATTAAAAGCCTTTTTGGGTCAGGGTGGAAGGCTGCCATATTAACCATAAAATTTTTAAATACTTCTATTTCCCACTCATTGAAACAAAGGTTTTGGCTTGGAAATTGTGTTTACTTTTTTTGTTAAAAACTTTTAAAACTGCTAGTCCTACGGGCGGGTTGAAAAATTCAGGGACAAAAGGGAAGAACACGTTGATTTTGTGTTAGGGGTTTTTTCCACCAGACGGCATTTCAGATTTTGTAGAAACAATTCTTTTTCAAAATCCTAGTCGGTTTTTGGAAAAATTAGTGGGATTTAAAAAATAGCTGGGATTTCCCGTCTTTCAATAAGGGGACTGTAAAAAAAACTTTTCCCCATCCCTTTTAAAATTTTTATTTTTTTCCTAAACATGGAGCGGGGCAATGCAGGGGTAAGCGAGCAAAAAAGGGGGTAGGACATGGAATAGAGGTCCGAGAGAAGATGCCCCTTCCTGAAGGTTGGCGAAAAAAACCCGCAAGCCGGGGGATCGTCCGGTTGCGGGGGCCCGTAAAAGCCTGTTATCGATGGTTGGGTTTCCCTGTGAATTTCCAGTAATGAACAGCTTTCCCCAATCTGTTCTTCAGGGGTTTAAGGGCAAACCGGGCACCCGGGCATTCTTACCTTTCCTGTCCCCCCTATCCGGCCAAAAAATGTGGGAAAACCATCTTCGGGGCATCCGTTCAACATGAAGCGAAGGCACCCCCAAAACCCCAACCATTTTAACCCCCCACGTGGATAATCCATTTTCTGAAGCCCTTTCTTTGATGAGAAAATGGGGTTTTGGGGTCAGAAGGCTTTTCCCAAAAGAAAGAGGCCAAAGATAGATAATTTTGTTTTTTGCTCTGATCCCAAATACCCCTGATGCCTTTAAAGGGGAGGAGAAGGAACCCGGGTTAAATCCCCGGGCGGCCCGGAAAACCCCCTTGCAGTCCCTGTGCTTGAAATTCCGGGGGGGGCCCCCGGGAATACAAATTTTCAGGACGGGGAAAGTACCCTGGTTGATGATAAATGAAAAACATTGGGGAAACCAAACGGGGGGTTTTTCAGCAGAATTTGGGCTTGCGAGGGGGCCCCTTACGGGGACGAGGAGGAAAAACGATGGGGGTGTGTCAGTACGGTGTTCGGCCCTCAAAAAGGGGAGAGAGCAGTCCCACAAGCCCCTTTAGATTTTTTCCCGGGGCCAAAATCAGGGGAAACACCGCCCCTTTCGCTTATCGCCGTAAAAAAGGGCCCGGGGCCTCTCAACCGGGGCCCTTTTTTTTTCAAACCCAAGCCTCGGGTTTGAACCCAGCGTGTCATATCCCGGGCCTTTGCCGTAAAGCATCAGTAGGGGGAAGAAAATTCTTAGGGGGAAAAAACCCCACCAACTTGCCCTAGCCCACATGCAGCGAATGCATGATTTGAAAGGGAAAGGTAACACTTGAAAAAAAAGGCCACCCCGACCCCTTTCTCCCCCCTGTCAAAACCCTTGTTTTCCCGGCCTCCTCCTCCTCCTCCCCCGTCACTTCCAAGGCCAAGCATTCTTCAGCTGCCCATGTCTCTCAGCGTCATGATCAAGGATCAGCCTCTGTTTCAGCCTCCACCGTCGCCCGAGTACCACAGAGAAAACAGCATACCCTTCCTCCTTTTCCACATTTTTGACCTGCACGGCCATACAGCGGCCAGCCCTAGAAAGCCAGCCTTCTTCTACCCCGGTTTAGGAACAGAAGAAACACTTTAACCTACACCATCCCAAAGTCAAAAGCCTGAATGTCGGCATTGCCAGGCTTTTGGCATTGGAAATGTTGCCTTTCCGTCTGGTGGACACAGATGGGTTCCGCCAAATCATGGCCCTTGCCTGTCCCCAATACCAGAAGCCGAGCAGGCATTTTTTTTTCCAGAAAAGCCATCCCTGCCCTGGCCAGCCACGTGTCATCTAAAATCTCCAGCACGTTGTCTGCATCTGTGGCAAAGTCCATCTCACCACTGATACAGGGACTACTAAGCACGGCCAAGGCCGCTATACCTCTGTGACAGCTCACTGGCACACGTCATGAACCTCGTCGTCCAGAAATTTCAAAAGCGTGACCTGGGTCTGGACTGCCTGCTGAGGAAGGTTCGAGGTCTGAGCTCACACTTCCGGCGTTCACACCCTGCTTCATCCCGGCTGGCTGCGTTACAGCGTCAGCTCGGCCTCCCCATCAACCGTCTCATTGTTGACGTGGCAACACGCTGGAATTCCACCCTCCACATGCTCCAGTGATTGTGACAGCAGCGCAGTGGCATTACACAGTACATAGTGACACATGGCCTGACAAGCAGCGGTGCAGGCCTCGGGGTGTTGAGCCACCGAGAGTGGAAGCAGGTGAAAGAGTTCTGCACCATCCCTGCGAGTTTTGAAGAAGCCACCAAAATGGTCAGTGCGGACAATGCCCTTGTGAGCATGAACATTGTGGTGATCATAGTTCTGGAACAATCGTTGGACACTCTGAAACAGCAGGTCCCACCAGCGACGGAGGAGGAGACAGACACAGATGCAGACACAGAGCCTTTCTCTCCGTCGAATCCAGAAGGCCCGACAGTTTCACAAGTTTATCGGTCTTCATTAGGCAGTGGTTTGGGGTCCAGGGCTGGTGCAAGGTGGCGCCTCAGCTCTCAAGGTACAGCATCTGAGGCAAGTCAGGGCTGTGTTGAAGCTGTGCCAGAGGAAGCGGAGGAGGAAGTGGTATTCCTGGACACCAACGTTACCAATGTCCCTGCCTTGGAAAGAGGTTGGCACGGATTTGAGGCGGAGGAGGAAGATAAGGAAGATCAGTTTGCTAGTGCCCCTCAACCCAGAGGCTTTGGAAATCAAGGCTCCATCTCTCACATGAGTGCTTGGATGTTCCATTTCCTCCAACATGATCCTCGCATTAAGGCCATCAAAATGAACAGTTCCTGGGTGGCCACACTCCTCGATCCCCGGTACAAAGCGAAACTCCGCACTTTCCTTCCACCCACCCAAATAGAGAGTAAATGCGGAAGGGAGACCGTGCTGTTTGATCAACTGGGACTAGGTTGAGCGTTTACGTTGGCTATCGCTCGATCGAATCGATAGCCGGGCCACCATCGATAAGGTTTTCGTGGGAATATCTCCGATGACCTTTAAAGTCAGGGAAGCAACAACACCTTCATTTTTAAAACCCCCAAAACAGGGCTGGAGAAGCTGGAATAACAGCCACAACAGTAAAAAGGAACCTGCCTTTTAGGCACAACCTTAGGCTAAAAAGCCACAGAAAAAAAGGGGTCAACCCATTACTATCCCGTTTATACCACAGCATGACACTTTAAACCGCAAAACCCACAAAAAAAAAAGTGCCAGAAGGCAGTATAAAAAATGAACCATCATTTACTTGAACTGGACTTTGAATTTTCCCTGCCCGGGAAAAGCACATGACCCCCAAACCGCATGACCCCCACTTTTAAAAAGTCCCGGAAAAGGAGTTTTCAACCACCATTTCAGTTGAACGGGGACATTGACTATACCTCCTGGCGACAGTAGCCCCCCAAACCTGCATGCCCCCCCACTTTTAAAAAGTCCCGGGAAAAGGGAGCCTTTCAACCCCCATTTTTTTTTCACTGAAATTGACAAATCCCTGCCCCTGGCCACACATACCCGGGGCCGGAGTTACAGTGGGTGGGGTGAGGCCAGCGGCGTCCTCATCTATTAACAGGGCGGGTTAAAATGCCCGATACGCAGAAAGAAAACTGCGTGCCGAAGCAGAGTGGAAAGCGGAAGTGTGAGAACTCCAGCCTTCTCAGTAAAAATCAAACCGGGAGCGCTTGCCCCTCCGATTTGTGGACCAATTGAGCCACGGGGAAATATGGGGGTTAACGTCCTTTTAAAACCCAGGTGCCCTTTATTTTGGCATTCTTTTTCTCATTTTACTCAATGTGCTGGAGGAAATGGCTTTTTACTTTGTTCTCTTTCCGTGCTCCAACTCCATGTCCCTGAAAACCTACATCTGGTCAATTTTTCCCTGAAACCCCCCCTTGTACAATTCGGGGGGAAAAATTTTTTTAACGTTTTTTTGTACATGCAAGTTTTTTTATTTTTAATTCTAAAAACACATTTTAAAATCGGATGGAATCCCCCCATTTTCTTTGTTTTTTTTTTTAATTGTATTAAATGGGTTTCTAATAAAAGGGATTGATAGCTATTTAAAGATCTTGCAAAAAAAAGTCATTTTGCAATAGTGTCCATTAACAGTTCCACCTTTTCCCGTTTCTGACCACCATCCCCCTTGAGCCCACCTTGACAATGTGAAGAAAAAAGTCTGTTAGAAACAACATTTTTTTAAAAAAGGCCTGTAAACTCAGTACAGAAAAATGCCTCCAAAAAATTTCAAAGCATGCCCCTTTGAGCCACTTTGGAAAATTTGTGAAGAAAAAGCGTTAGAAAACAAAATTTTTTAGAATAGGACCTGAGTATAGCTGCATTCACGCAAAATCCCCCCCAAAAAATTAAAAACATACCCATGACCCACTTTTGAAAATTTGTGAAGAACAAATGTCTATTAGAAACAACTTTTTTTAGATAGGCCCTGTGTATTGCTGTTTTTTAAAAGAGCATGACCCAAAAATTATAAAATGACTTTCAAGCCACTTTTTAAAAATTGTGAGGGAGAAACCCCATTTAGAAGCCAATTTCTGCTCCAAAGGACCATGATTATAGCTTTTAATCCACAGAAAACTGCCCCCCAAAAAATTATAAATATACTTCTCACCACGGTTAAAAATTGTGAAGGAGAAATGCCACTTAGAAAGCCCTTTCTTTTTCCAAAGGGGACCATGATTTTTTTGTGTATCTCACAGCAACTGACCCCAAAAAATTATAAATATGACTTTCGCCACTGTTAAAAATTGTGAGGCAACATGCCCCCAAAACCCTTTGACAAGGGGAAAAATTTCTAAAGATAAGTGGTAAATGGAATAGGGTTTTTTGTCATGAAACCTTGGTGTCTTTTATCCCCTCACAGCAAAACCAGCAAAAATGAACTGTTGGGAATTGAGAAAAAAATTGCAGTAAAAAATGATATTTTTAAAAATAAGTTTTTAAAGAGGACCATTTCTTTTTGGGAGGGGAAATGTAAGTAGACCACAACTAATCGATGACCTCGGAAATTTGGGGCCACAACATCATCAGGATCCTCCCTGATTATTTGAAAAAGTCAAAGACCCCCCATTTCTGTGGAAAGCCGGAAAGGTTTTGTCTGAAGTCCTCCCTGTGCGAAGGCCCCGCTAGATATAAAAGCTGGGGCGGGGGCAGGACAACCCCTCATTGGGGAGCCGTCGGGCCCATCGCCCATTTGGAACCCAGAAGTCTATTGGGCCCGGAACACACCCAAAAACATGGGTGTTGAGACGCAGAAGCTGCACCATATCTTAACTGGTCTCGGGGTTTTGTATGTGTGGCCTGCATTGCAGCGTTGGTGAGGTGGAAAAATAAGATTCCCAGGGTCACCATTAGGCTTCTGCCCCCCTTGGGCTGCTGCTGCCGCTGCTGTCGCTAGGGCTACTTGGCACTCTACGCTGTCCAACGCTGGCATTTTTCCCACCGGACTTTAAAGAACGTAAAGCAACCAACAGATGTCTCCATTGATCAATCGCAAGGTCTCCTTTTTCCGCATTTACTCTCTATTTGGTGGGGGGAAGGAAAGTGTGAGTTTTTTTTTGTACCGGGGACCGGGAGGGTGGCCACCCTAATGTTTTCATTTTGATGGCCCTTAATGCGAGAACATTTTGGAGGAAAGGGGCATCCAAGCATCATGTGAGAGATGGACCCTTGATTTCCCCCAAGCCTCTGGTAGGGGACTAGCAAACTCATCTTCCTCCTCTGCCTAAAATTCACCCCAAACCTTTTTTCCAAGTCAGGGACGTGGGTGCTAGGAATACCCCCTCCCCCTCCCCTCCCCCGCTTCCCCCCGGGCACAGCTTCAACACGGGCCCTGATTGCCCAGATGAGGGCCCCCTGAAGTAGGTGCCCCCTTGCACTACTCGGGACCCTGAACCATCCCTAAGAAGACCGATAAAATTGTAAAAACTGTCGGCCTGTGATTGACGGGAAAAGGCCCCCGGTCTCACTTGCCCTTTCCCCCCCCTCCTCGCTGGCGGAATGTTTTTTCGAGTGTCCAACGATCGTTCCAGAACAAGATCACCACAATGCTCGCTGAAAGGTCGTCCGCACTGAACTTTTTTGGTGGCTTACTCAAAACGCAAGGATGGTGCAGAGCTCTTTCACCTGCCTCCACTCTCGGTGGCTCAACACCCCGAGTCCCCCCGTGCTTGTCAGGATGTGTCACTTCGTACTGGTAATACATTGCGCTGCTCCACAATCGCGGAGCATGTGGAGGGTGGAATTCCAGCATGTAGCCACGTCAAAAATGAACAGTTGACGGGGGGCCCAGCTGACGCGCAACCGCAGCCGGCGGGACGAAGCAGGGGCGAACGGGGGGAAGTGGAACTCAGACCTCGAGCCTTTTTCAGCGCAGTCCAACCCGGGTAGCTCTTTTGAAATTTCGGACGACCAGGTTTATGACATGGCCAGGGAAGGGGTGTGCTCCAGCCTACCGTCTTAAAGGGGGGCCAGCAATTCCGCCGTTACGCACCCCCCCCTTGCCCGGCCAAGGGCGGGGCACCCAGCCCCTCGGTCCTCGTTGCGGAGAGCCCTCCCCCAGCTCCTGACCTTGTGTGGGCGTCCCAAGGGAATTTAATTTAACCGGCCCGGGGTTTTCTGGCACGTGTGCCACCAGAGGACCTTGGGGGAAAAAAGCCCCTGCACCTCCCTCGGTTTTGAAGAGCGTGCGCCGAGCCTGGAAAACCCCGCACCCCCAGAGACATCCCCCCAGCTCCCCATGAGCTGTCAAGAGAATAGGGGGCCCTTTGGGCCGTGCTTTCTATCCAGGGGTTGGGGGGCAGATGGGCTTTTCCCCGGGCACAGATCAGACAACGCGCTTAAATTTTAGAAAGACCGTGGCTGGCCGGAGGGCGGCTTTTTTTAGTAAAGAAATTCCCGCTCGGCACTGGGATTGGGGGCAGGCAGGGCCATACGGCGGAACCCATTTTTGTTCACCAGACGGAAAGGGAACATTTCCCAAAGGTCAAAGCCCCGGGAATGCGACCAGGGTTTTGGCTTGGATGGTTTGGGGTTAAAGGGTTTTTCTGCTCCCAAACCTGAAAGAAAGGTTTCTGAGACTGCCCCTGTACGGGGTCAGGCCCTCAAAATTGGTAAGGGGAAAGGGGGGGGATGGGGGCTTGGTGGTGTGGGGGCTCGGGGCGGTGAGGCTGAAGGGGCTGTCCCCCGTTCATGCTTGAGAGAAATGGGGAGTGAGGAAGCTTGGTTTTGGCGGAGAGGGGGAGACAGAGGGTTGACGTGGGTTGGGGGCCCGGCGTTTTTTCTGGCCTTTTTGGGCCCAAATGTTCCCCCATTTCAAATCATGCATTCGCTGCATGTGACTAAAATTTTGGGGGGGGTTAACCACTTTAAGGTTTTTTCCTCTACTTATGCGTTTACGGCAAAGGCGGGTATGACATCGCTGGTGAATCAAGGCTTGCAAAAAGGCCCAGGCTTGGGAGGCCTGGCCTTTTTTAGGCGATAAGCGGGGCGGGGGTTGCGCTACCCTGGCTGGCGGAATCATATCGCGGACTTCTGCGACCGCCCCCCCTTTTTGTGGGGGGACCCGTATTGACACTACCCCCCATCGTCTTCCTCCTCTCCCCTAGAAGCCTTGCAAGCAAATTCTGCGGAAAAAACCAGGATGGGCCCAATGGGGCTCATCATCATCTCAACACAGGTGACTTTGGCGTCCTCTTTTTTGCACCTAAGCTCGGGGTACAACAAGGGGCACTGGGAAGGGGGTTGCCGACCACCCGGATTTTTGCATTGAAAACCGGCTTCCTTTACCTCCCCTGATGCATCAGTAACTGGGCCAGAGCAGACTAAATCATCCTCTTGATCTTTTTAAAATGCCTTTGACCCCAACCGCATTTTTTCATCAAAGAGGTCTTCAGACAATGGATTATCCACAGTGGTGGGCCGATTGACATTGGGCCCGCTTCATGTTGGTTGGGGGATGCTGAGTGCTGTGGCATTTGTGCCGTGACTGGGAGGACGAGGAGGAAGAGCTAGTGCAGGTTGATTAACACTGAAGGACAGATTGGCGACGATGTTCGTTACTTAGATTCACAGGGCCCTGACCCAGCGATGACAGGCCCTTTACGGTCCTCAACTGACGATCCGCGGCATGGGGTTGTCGCCCACGGAAGGGGCACCTTCTCCGTACCCTTTTCCTCCCTGGGGGAACCCCCCCCTTTGCTCCTTACCCCCTGCATTTCGCTCCATTTCAAAATAAAAAAATTTGAGAAGGTTGGAAAGTTTTGGAAAGTCTCTTATTAAAAAACGGCAAACACAGTATTCTCAAATCCCTCTAATCAAAAAAAAATTGCTGGATTCAAAAATTTTTCTGCAAGGTGGCTACCAACAAACGGGACGGACAAAAGTGCAAAATACACGTATCTGTTATGTTTTTTTGATAATACACGTATTTTTTGCACCTTTCAATTCACCTGGGGGGACTATAGATTTTGCTGTTTTAAGATTTTTTGTGGCCTGCGCAATGAACAAAGCGGGTGCGCAAATCAAAAAAAAACATTCTTTAGTTTTCGTAAAATTTCCGGTATTTTTTGCACCTTTCAAAATTACCCCTTTGGTGACTAAAGAATTTCTGTTTTAAGATTTACGTGGATGCTGCGTCAAGAACAAAGCTGGGTGCGCAAAGCAAAAAAAAAAATACTGTTTTTGTTTTCGATAAACACGGTATTTTTTTTACTTTCAATTACCTGGGTGACTATAGAATTGTGTTTTAAAATTTACGTGGATGCTGCGTCAGAACAAAGCTGGGTCGCAAAAAAAAAACAGTATTGTTTTGTTTTTTATGATACAAAGGTATTTTTACAACAAACAAACCCGTGGACTACAAATTTCTGGAAATTTTAAAATTAAAATGCAAGGGGATATATCAACACAGGGGTGGGTAAAAGAAAAATGAACACCTTTTTGAAATGTTACTAATAATAAAAGGAGTTTTTCACCTAACAAAGAAACCCCGCATTACTAGAAATGATGTTTATCCAATAAAGTTTTTAGGCTGCCCCAAATCCAGGAAATATTTCAATACAAAACGTTTAAAAAAGAAAATTGCAGTGCAATGACACTAAGTATGGGAACTTTATCCGGTTCTTTATAATGAGCTTGTCACAGTAAAAGAGAGGTTTCCTGTGCGAAATAAATAATTTCGTAACTGTTTGGCCCAGGCAAGCGCGCGTCCTATTCCCATAGCGCTGAGAGACACTAAGGGGGAAAAGGAAGGGCTGTTTCTTTTTAAAACAGGATGTGATTTTCCAGCCTCGCAACCATACACACCCAGCATGAGTCGCACACAAAATTCACCCTGCTCTATTCTGAAAATTATTTTCTGGCCCCCAAAATGACAGGAAACGCCGAAAATGGCGGTCTTAAAGAGAGCACGATTTTAACCCCCCCCCAAATCCATATCTAAAATTTCGATCCCTAAAACTTGCCGATTCCTTTGTCCCCTAAAATCGCCAAAACCGGAGACATCGTTGGTCTGCTTCCACGTTTTCAAATGTCACGGTGGGACAACGTCAGAACGTGGCATAGAGTGCCAAATAGCCGCACAGAGCAGGGGATTGGGCAGAAGCCTAATGGGTGACCTCTGGCAATCCTTATTTACACCCTCACCAACGCATGTAATGCAGGGCACACACTTCAACACCCCAGAGACTGACTTAAGATCATGGTGCACGACTATCGGTGTCTTCAACACCGATGTTTTTGGATATGTTCCGGACCCAATCGACCTCTGGGTATCCAAAATGGATGAATGGCCCGAGCTTGCTTGCCACACCATAGAGGTGTTATCCTGCCCAGCAGCCAGCGTTATATCTGAGCGGACCTTCAGCACAGCTGGAGGAGTCCTTACAGACAAACGCATCCGTCTTTCCACTGATAATGTGGATCGTTTGACTTTCATCAAGATGAATCAGGCATGGATCTTGATGTGTTGTGGCCCCAATTTGCCGAGGTCACGATTAGTTGCCAGTCTACTTCACATTCCTCTTCAAAAAAAAATTTAAAATGATAATTTCTCACTGCAATTTCTATTCTCAGTTCCCAAAAGGTCATTTTGCTAGTTTTGCGGTGAGGAGACTGTAAAAGACACCAGTTTTACACGGTTTCATGAAAAAAAAAGTATTCCATTTACTCACTTCACCTTAAAAATTTTCACACTGTCAATGGTTTTGGGGTCATGTTGCTTTGAGATACAGCTATAATTCAAAGGTCCTTTCGGAACAGGAATTGTGGCTTCCTAAGGGGCATTTACTCCCTCACAATTTTATACTATTTTTGGGTCATGCTGTGTGAAATACAGCTAATTACTACCAGGTCTCTTTTAAAAAGAATGTGGTATCTAACAGACATTTGTTATTTTCACAATTGTCAACAGTGGCCAAAGGCTCATGTTTGAATTTTTGGGGACATGGTTGCTGTGGAAATCATTGCTTATACTACAGGTCCTTTGTAAAAAAACGTAGGTAGTTAACAGAATTTGTTCTTCAGAATTGTCCAATAGAGGCGGGGGTCATGTTTTGAACTTTTACTGGTGCATGGTGCTGTCAAAACCGGGAATAGTCGGAACACGTAATTGACACATATGGGCAAAATCGACTTGTTTTTGCAATGCCTGTAGTGAGACTCAACCCATTTCGAATACGCAATAAAAAAAAAGAAACAAAGAGCGTGGTGGGATTCCATCTATTTTAAAAACTTTTGTTTTCTAGAATTAATACTACTATAAGTACTGCATGCAGAAAATAGTGATACAAAATATTCTCTGAAGTTGTACAAGGAGTACAGGAAGACTTGAACAGATGTAGGTTATTCAGAGGCATGGAGTATGGATCCATTCACACCCAAGAGAAACAGAGGGACAATTTGGGTCATGTAGTTTTAAGGGTCATGCGCGTTCGCCAGGACAGGGATAGCCAAAGGTCCAGTTCAACTAAAATGATGGTTCAAATCATACTGCCTTCTGGCACTTTTGTAATTTGTGGGTCATGAAGTTGTAAGGGTCATAGCTGGTGGAACAGGACACGGATGTGAATAGTCTGTGACTTTTTTTTTTCTGTGACTTTTATAACCTAATTGTCTTGCCGAAGATGTAGCACGTATCACAGTTTACTGTTGTGGTATATATAATTCCAAGCTTCTCCTCCCTGTGTGGGTGTAAGAAATGAAGCTGTTTTTCATTCTCATCTAGACTTTAATGGTCATCGGCGATAATCTGTTATCGACTATCGGCATGATAATTGCTGATATCGACTATCGACTCGATAACGATAGGACACAATCGCTCATCACTATCTATGACCGTCAGTAGAACCGTTTCATAGATTCAGGTGCATTTTACACTGCTTTAAAGAGCTATTTTTCTCATTGGCCTACTATGGCCTAGATCATACATGCCCGCTGGAGTCTCAGCAGCTCGAAACTGCACGGCCCAGTAGTAGCCAGTAAAACACTGAATTCAAAATTAAATGAGAAAAAACCAGACTGAGTAAGATAAATAATGCAGTGAGACAAGCAATTATTTTTATTTTTTTCAACTTCATATTAAAACAGCCATAACTATTTTTTTCAGTGAATTTTGGTTACATTTAATTTATGTACTTTTTTTTTAAATGTATTCTTTTTTTAATGGGAAATGCACAGAATAACAGTTGTAATACAGTTTAATTTATTTGTTTTAAGTGTGGGCGGGGGGGGACTAGATAACCTAGACGAGCTTTTGTACACTAGCAGTAGGTACAAACTTCTTATCTTCTGAACAAAGCAAAATAATAACAGCAATGTTTCTGATAATATTAATTTATTTTGTTGGGGATGATTTTTTTTTCCGTAAAGCTTTATTTAACTTTTTTTTTTTTACATGTTTAGACTACAAGTGGACCTAAAGCAACGATTGTCTCTTTGATTGAATACTTAGTATTCCAGAACATTATTGCCTAAAAAGCTTTGTATGGCTTAATATGCGGATACCAATGGCAGACCTTAGGAGCCTTTGTTGAGCTAAACTACATAACCTATTTGCAGTCCATAAATACATTATGCTGCTGCTGATAGTCAGAGAGAGGTAGCTGCTTAGTCAGCAGTTAAGTGGTTAAGCTACCAGGATCATTGTTAACTCTGATGCCAACAGCTGAGTTTGCAGTAAGACTTCATTACAGTCCCGCTGCTGTCACTGGTCTTGCACAAAAAAGTTCATAACTGAGGCTAATGGTGATGCACACCTTGATCATAGGTTTGAAAGGTGTTCATGGTGTATTCCGAACGTAAACATTTATGGCATATTGACAAGAAATATTTGGCATGTGCAGACACTTTTTCATATATCATTTTACTCCTCCAGATTTCAAAGGCACTGCAACTTACATCACTACATCTGACACTTGCATTGCACATAGTCATCTTAGGCCTAGTTCACATCTGTGTTGAAGATTTCATTCAACATCTTCATTGCAGAGGCAGCATTAGATTATTATTATTATTATTATTATTATTATTATTATTATTTATTTTAAAACGACATTGATTCCATGTTGCTGTACATTCTAGGGGGTTAAATATATAACATACGTCAAGTACAATGATGATGATGAATGACTTACAACTGGCACAGAGGAAGAGAGGACCCTGCCCATGAGGTCTTACATCTACAACTAGAGTTGAGTGAAGACACCAGAGGTGAGGGCAGACATTTTGTGGGGTAGCACAGTGGCAGCAGTGTTATTGTAGGTTATAGGACAATCTGAAACCAGATGATTTTTCAGGTTGCTTTGGAAGCTGGTGAAAGTGAGAGCGTCTGATGTGTGGTGGCAGTGAGTTTCAGAGAGTAGTGTGAAGCCAGAGACGTCTTAGAGGATTGCTGTGAGAGGAGCTGAAAAGAGGAGGAGCAGAGAAGAAGAGTCCTGAGAAGAGCAACGATGCGTGCGGGGAGATTATGGAGATTATGGCAGAGATGTTGTATGGAGAGGGAGGTTATGAGAGCCTGCAGGTCATGGTAGTAAGATTGAACTGGATTTCCATGGTGCAATAGGGTGCCAAGTGAAGGATTTGCAGAGGGGAGAGGCAGAGGAGTAGCAAGGAGATAGGTAGATAAGACGGGCAGCAGATTTGAGGATGGATTGAAGCGGAGCAAGAGTGCTAGACGGCAGGCCACAGAGAAGGATGTTGCAGTAGTCTAGGCGGGAGATGACAAAGGCATGGACTAGCATTTTTGTAGTTTCGGAGTTGAGGAATGAACAGATACAAGAGATATTTTTCAGATGGAGGTGGCAGGCAGAGGTAAGGGCTCGGATGTGTGGTTTGAAAGACAGAGAGGAGTCAGAGGTTATCCCAAGGCAGTGTACTTGCGGGACAGATGAGAGTTTAGAGCCGTTGACTGTGAGAGATCAGGTGGGATAGAGTAGGACGGTGGAAAGATAATGAATTCGTTTTTCTCCACATTTAGTTTTAGGAGACAGGAGAAGGAGGAAATGGACGTTAGACAGTCTGGGATCCGGGAGAGCAGAGAGTTAATATCTGGGCCGGAGACGTAGCGTTGTGTGTCGTCAGCATACAGGTGGTACTGAAAGCCATGTGAAGCTATGAGCTGACCCAGACCAAGAGTGTAGATCCATTACATGACAAATGCCATTGGCACCTAACAGACCCCATTAGCTACAATGAAGTCCGTCGGGTTTCCATTATAGGGCCACATGTATGAATCCCGCTGGGTTGGGGCGCACCTTTCCACCAGTTTTCCGGCGGAATCTGCGCCTGATTTATGTCGGGGCCGGGGCGCGCTCATACATAGCATGTAAAGTCCGCCGCGCCTCGCCAGTGTTTGAGGCGCAGTGCGGAACTGAGGCGCAGTGCGGGGCTGCGCCTATGATTCGGCGCCGGAGGTAGCGCACTCATACATGCGGGGAAAAGTCTGCCGCGCCTGACCAGTGTGTTAGTCGCAGTACGGGGACGGAGGCGCAGTGCGGCGCTGCGCCTATGATTCGCCGCCGCAGGTAGCGCACTCATACATGCGGGCAAAAGTTCCCTGCGCCTCGCCAGTGTGTGTGGGGCACGGTGCGGGGACATGGGCGCAGTGCGGGACTAAGGCGCCGTGCGGGACTGCGCCGAAATACAGTTCCGATGCGAGACAGGCTGGAACAGCGAGAAATCATTCCACATGTCGGTGAGGAGTATGAATCAAAAATCGCCTTTATAAAGGCGTTCAACATTCTCAGGAAAAGAGCTGAAACCTAAAAAATACATAAAACGAAATCAGTTTCCAATATCCTAATTCAAGAATTAGGATATTGGAAATTGCCGGGAAATACAGTAATTCAAATTCAGAAAACTATTCTGATTGGTCGGCATAAACCGGCCAATCAGAATAGGAGTGACAGTGAACCGTTAAAACCTATGGGGAAGTTTAGACCAATCAGAATCCACGGCGGGATAGTTCAAAATACAGTAAAAATGCAGAAAAGAGCTGATTGGTTAAGCTACCGGGGACTTGGCTAGCTCAGCCAATCAGAATAGGAGCGACAGAGACCCATTCTAGTCTATGGAGAAGTTTAGACCAATCAGAATCCACGGCGGGATAATTCAAAATACAGTAAAAAGACAGAAAAGAGCTGATTGGCTGAGCTAGCGGGGGGCTTGGCTATCCCAGCCAATCAGAGCGCGAGCTACTTCTCCCATTCATAGTCTATGGAGAGATGGGCGCAATGCAATCTCGGCTCTCAGTGCCGTGCGGCATGAAGTATTAATCAAAAAATCATTTTTATTAAGTGTAAAACATTATCAGATAAAGAGCCGAACCCTTCTTTACAAATAAAGCAGTTAAATACCCGAACAACTCGTTTGCCGCCGAGACCGGCGCTACATAGGGAATTGCAATAGAGAGAATTGCCGGGAAATACAGTAATTCAAATTGTTTAAGCTATTCTCATTAGTCGGCAGAAGCCAGCCAATCAGAATAGGAGCGACAATGTCCCATTATATCCTATGGAGAAGTTTGGACCAATCAGAATAGGAGCGACAGTGGCCCATTCTAACCTATGAAGGAGTATTAACCAATCAGAATAGGAGCGACAAAGTCCCATTATATCCTATGGAGAGGTTTGGACCAATCAAAATCAAAGGCGGGACAGTTCAAAATACAGTAAAAAGACAGAAAAGAGCTGATTGGCTGAGCTAGCGGTGGCTTGGATATCCCAGCCAATCAGAGCGCGAGCTACTTCTCCCATTATAGTCTATGGAGAGATGGGCGCTCTGAAATCTCGGCGCTCAGCGCCGTGTGGCATGAAGTGTGAATAAAAAAATCAATCATTTTAATTAAGTGTAAAACATTATCAGATAAAGAGCCGAACTCTTCTTGGGGCCCAACAGAAGAGTTGATTCTTGCATCCCACAGTAGAGATGATTCTCAGGGTCCACCATCAAAGTTGATTCTTGGGGCCAAACAGTAGAGTTGATTCTTGAGGCCCACCAGTGGAGTTAATTATTGGGGGCCACTCTACAGCTGCTGAAAATAACTGCACATGACTTCCAGTCTGTATTTTGCTTTCTTCGTCTTTTGTTTCCATCTTTTTCCCTGGAAAGCAGCCCAGAGGCATCCTATACCCAGGACCCCACTGGAGGTTTTCCATATACCCCTGGGGGCCAGTCCAAGCCTGGATTTAATATTATTGTGTTCTGTTGATTTCACTTCTGTAATGAATGATGCAGAGGATAAAATATTTTTACACTGTTGGTATACTTTGACTTCCCAATAGAACAGCACTACAGTGGACTGAAGCAGTTCTGGCAGATCAGAAATTTCACTGACAGTTCCATAATTAAAGTTACTGAGCTCTTCAGAGCAACTCATACTGCTAGCAATGTTTACCCATAGAGACTGCATGGCTCTGCAAATTATTTTACACAACTATGTGAAATGGGTGCAGTCCATTCATTTGAACTCAGTAAATGAGGGAAGTTAACATCCACACAATACTAGTAGATATACATTTGAAATGAAATAATTCAACTTGCCAGAACTAAACCTCGGCATTTATTATCATAAAGACTTCTGAGCTAACATTGGTCAATCAATACAAGACCCTACATGCTTCTCTCCATCCTGTTTCTTTATTGCTGTGGTATCATACTGCTTCCACACTGCTGTGAAGTAATATACTTTATATCTGTAAAGTGATTTGAAACAGCACAATTACGACCTTTGCGGATATGATGTTTACATTTATTAGGTTTGTGATGTAATGGTCTACTAAGTTATTCAGATGTAGTCAGTCATAAGAGGACAAACTCATAAACCTTTAAGATCAGTCTAAAATGGTTATATGGTAACTTTATTGTATTTCCTTCTGCCATTATGAGAAGGTCACCATATTAGCATGCCATATCAGATGATTTCTAATTTAAGCAATATTAGAATACTGTGTGCATATATGAAACATAATACAAAACAATCAATTCTTTCATTTCTGCAAATGGTTTGTTCTTATTATGTAGATAACATTTACTAAAGGGCACGTGTGTTTGCACAAAGCCAAAGGATGGTTTCACATATTGCTATTTAGCACAATTTTTCTAACCCTTTTGTTTTGCAAAAAGTGAATAACATATGCTGCTTTTTATTTGTAGAGTTTTCTTTTTAGTTTGGATATTTTTTGGGGGGGCAAATACAACATTTTTTTCAAAACACAGCATTCTGTAGATAGTGTTTTTCCGTTTTGAAATTTTCCCCCCTATAGACTAGCACTGTGTGCATGTGTGCACGTTTGTTGAATTTTTCCATATTGATCATCACTTAATGGTTGACATAATTTGTGATGGGAAAAAATGCACAAGAAAAAAAAACACTTAAAAGAACACATGTACCAGTACATGCTTTTTTTGCAAAAAAATGTAATAAAAAATTGCGTAAAAAGTGCATTAAGTCATGCCTACTTTCGAATATAAAAAAAAAAAAAAAAAATGTAAACAAGTATTCTTTCTGACACGTTCCATTCATAAAATTGTCTAAAGCCATATGTGACACGCTCCACCATTTATGGCTCAAATTGTCACAACGCTTTATGCAAACTTCTCACTCTCTCCATCACACCAAAGGGAAAGCCTCTGGAATTCACAGGCCAATATTTGATTTCTCCAGAAGATGGAAAAGTAAGTCTCTGTTACAGCAGGTCTACTGCCTCGTTGGTTGTTTCACAATTTTATTTGAATGTTGCCTTCCAAAGGGAAAAAATTTTCCGGACGGCAAAGGAACTACTTGAACGGGTGCTCCTGACTTTAAAACTTTTTATTTAGTAAATCTTCTATGTCACAAGTTAAAACCACAGAAAAACTAATATGACAAAGGTGGAATTTGTGAAAAATAAAGTCACTGCAGCCAACAACAAATTCCTATTCTAAAATATAACTTTTATTAAATCACTTAAAACTAGATACCCAACCCCCCTTTTAACAGAAAACTCTTACCAAAAACCCAACCTCCCCCTAAATAAGATCGGTAATCGCCCCGAAAAGGACCCCCCATCACCGATGATCCCCCTAGTACTATCTCACCCAGAAAATATAACCAATGTCTAAAAAGATACAAGATTTTTTCACCCCCTGGGGAGGACAATTTAAAAATACTGGGGGTCAAAAGTATTAGGAATGGCTAGCAAAAAAAAAGGGGAAAGCTCTTTAAGATAGGCCCTTATAGTCAAAAAAGGGAAGACCCCTACCCCTAAATGGATAACAGATAATGAAAGGGCAGATGCTAACTCCATCATGCATATCCCTAGATAAAAAAAGGGGAAGTAGAGTCCTTTTCCCCAATCATCAAATGCTTTCCCCCTAAAACACTGTACACCTAAAAAAATCGCACAGGTATGCTAGGAAAACATATTTAAGATAGATACAACCTTATTCATGATTCCCCTTCTTAAAACGCCGACGCGTTTCCCCCCCCCGTCAACGAGGGTCTCAGGGGGACAAAATAGAGATGTCCGATCGGTGTAGATAAAAACCGGTAGCTGCAGGAAAAAAATTGTGACACTCACCTTATTAACTCGACAAATTTCTGGTGAATGTTTTCTCATTCCGCCGTGTACCCGGGCTCCATGGACGTGGAAGTGGTTTCCCCCATACCCAAAATTCAATGTTTGGCAACCCAAAAGAGCAATCGCATTTACTCTAAACTTCCGGGGGTGCATCACTACAACGCATGTCCGGAAGTAACGGACTAGTCAGGTGACCCCGGCATTTAGATACCATAGCAACCGGATCCACTAATATAACAGAGCTCACAGTTACGTATATCCTTCTGATGTGCTGATAGCAATACAGGTAAATATATGTTTTGTCATGGAGATAAGATGCAAACCTTCTCCACTAATGAGTAGTAGCTGCATCGCCAACAATAGATGGTACATGCAGAGATGTAATGCACACCAGCATAACTCCAGAATCGCGATACCGCAGCAACCTGCACACAATTCAGTATAGTTGTACTGACACATCATAATCGACTAGAGGCTCCATTCAGATATTCAACACTGGAATAATGATACCACTGTCAGATTTAAACTGGGAACAAAGCCGCTCCATTAATCATATATGTTAATTTAGTTATAGATGTTATATAAATATTTTATCTCTCGTTATATTAAAATCGTTACTAAGATACAGGTAAGTTACTTTGTGCACACTGTCATGTCTACAACCCAATAAAGTAATTAACAGATAGTCAAACCAATACAGATAAAAATAGATACTCAGGTACTTTGGGCCACTTTGCCCCAATATAGGACCAGACATTTAATTAATGTAAACCCATGGGTGCCGACATACTAGATATTAAATAAAGCAGCCAAAGTATAATAACTAATTGAGGCCCTCTGGCTGTAATAATCGAAGTCTGTATGTCCACTCTGTCTCTTTGCAGAGTAATCTTTTATCTATATCTCCTTTTCTCGATGTCATATTTATCTTTTCGATACATAGAAACGTCAGGCCCGATGAATCACCCCCATGATCTTGCCATATATGTCTGGACAATGGAGTGTCCCGCCTATGCCTGATGTCCCCCAAATGTTCGCCAATTCGCTCCTTCACTTGTCTTTTCATCTTGCCCACATATTGTTTACCACAGACACAATTTCCAAGATACACGACCCCTTGGGTACGGCAATTCATAAAATCTCGAATTGAATACGTCTTATTAGTCACATTGCTCCGGAATTCTTTTGTTTGGCATATGTGTCTACAATAGACACAACCTCCACACCTTAACATGCCTAACGGCTTCCTTTCCAGCCAAGATTTCTCTGCACGCACGCACGCCAGAGTGGTAGATGTAAATGCGATTGCTCTATCTGGTTGCCATAACATTGGAATGTTTGGGTCATGTGGTTAACCACTTCCGGACGTGCGCAGTGGAGACCGGTACACGCTGGAATGAGAAACGCATCTGACCAGTAATTTGTCAGAGTATATAAGGTGAGTGTGCACATAGTTATTTGCCTGCAGCTATCCGGTCATTATCTATCACCGAGCAGGACATCTCTTACTTTGTCCCCCTGATGAACCCTCGTTGTATCGTTGAGGGGGAAACGCGTCGGGGGCTTAAGAAGGGGAATCATGGAATCAAGGTTGTATCTATCTTGAATATGTTTTCCTAGCATACCTGTGCGATATATATTAGGTGTACAGTTATTTATGGTGGACAGCATTTAAGTGACTTTGGGAAAAGGTATCTCTATCATGCACCTTTGTTTATGCTAGGGAATGATGCATGATGGAGTTTAGCATCTGACCTTCATTATCTGTTATCCATTTAGAGGTAATGGTCAGGTGCTATTTTGACTATAAGGGCCTATCTTAATGTAGCTTTTCCCTTTTTCGTTTGCTAGCCATTCACTTAATACTTTAGACCCCTAGTATTATTAACTTGTCCTCCCTAGGAGAGTAGAAATCTTGTATCTTATTAGACAATTGGTTATATTTACTGGGGTGAGATAGATACTAGGGTCAGTTATCGGTGATCGGGGCGTCCTTTTCGGGACGATTACCTGATCTTATTTAGGGGTAGGTTAGGTTTTTGATAGAGATAGTAGCTGTAAGGGTGGTAGTGGGGTATCTAGTTTTAAGTGATTTAATAAAAGTTATATTTTAGAATAGGAATTTGTTGATGGCTGTAGTGACTTTATGTCACAAGTTACTCTTAACTCCTTACCGCCGGAGCCAGTTTTGGCCTCTCTGACAGAGCCCAATTTTTTAAATTTGACATGTGTCACTTTATGTGAGGATAACTTTTTGACACTTTAACCTATCCATGTGATTCAGAGATTTTTTTCTCGTGACACATTTGCTTCAAGTTAGTAAGAAATTTTGTTTCAAAAAGCTTGCTTTTTGTAAAAAATATCAAAATATTGGTAAAAATTTTAAAAATGTGGCATTTTCAAACTTCAAAAATTTCTTTGTGTAAGACAGATAGGTATTCCACACAAAATAGCTTAAAGGGGTGTTATCGTTTCATTAAATGGTCTTCAGAATAAGGGGACAGTGAAAACAAGCAAAGCTGCCTTGTTCTCACAGTGTCCCTTATCTTGTGTTTTTATTTACACTGATATCCAGTGTGGGTCTAATCCCTCCTGATCCCTCCTCCTTGCTATTGACTAGCTGACAGCTCTTTTACATTCTGTACAGCCCCTGGGTCGATTCACGGATCTGCGTGTATGACTCAGAGTTAGGGGCCGTAGCATTTTCTTTTTCCACACCTAGCAGAAACAGACTGCAGCAGGTTGTACAATGAGAAAACATGACAGTTTTGACCCTGTGCCTAACTCTCCTGCATACACGCAGATCTGTGCCGTTCTTAGAAAGCTGTAATACATCTCCAGCTGTGAGAGATCAGTGCTCAGATTAGATTGAATGCAGCCTGTGGTATGTATAAGACTGCATAGAGAGAGACACAGTGATATGTGGACTCAGAGGGGAGGGGGGGGTGATGTCATCCAGCTGGGAGGGGAAGAAACGCCCCTGCATTCACAGTGCTGGGAAGCTAAGAGAAGTGTGAATCAGCCGAAGTAAGGAAGCGATACATCCCCTTTAAAACTAGCATCTACCATATGTCTACTGTAGGTTGGCATAATTTTTTAAATGTCTTTATTTTTTACGACATTAGGGGGCTTAGAAATTTAGAAGTAATTTTCACATTTTTAAGGAAATTTGTAATATACATTTTTTTAGGGACCAGTCCAGTAATGGCGTAGATTTGAGGGGCCTGCATGTTAGATACCCCTATAAATTATTTCATCTAAGAAATTACACCCATTAAAGTATTTACAACAGTGTTTAGGAAGTTTGTTAACTGTCAGGAAAAGCCCGCACCCACTTGAGGGTCGACGACCTGACTTGGGGTGTATCATGACATTGCACTACCCTTAGGGGGGCACAAGGTCAGCTGGATACAGTTTCACAGTTAACTCCTATCCACACTGGCACAGGAGTAGCAGAAATACCTACTGGACTTTGGGGTCTCATTTTCAATACGATTTTATTTAGGCACCATTTCAGGTTTACGGACACCCTAAGGAACAAAACTTCATAGACTCCCCTACAAAGACCCCATATTGGAAACTACACCTATTAAGGAATATATCCAGGGGTATAGGGAGTATATTGACCCCACAGGTGTTTCACTATTTTTTTTAATTTTAGGCTATGAAAATTTTAAAAACATTTTTTTTCAATCAATCTGCAATGTAATCTGAAAATGTTTCATTTTTACAAGAAATCCTGGAAAAAAGTACCCCAAATTTTGTTACGCAAATTCATCCAAGTTCAGTAGCACCCTATATATATTTTGGTGCGTGCCATGTCGCATTTGTAAAGCATCCAAAGTACCAGAACAGGTGAAACCTTCCAGAAGTCACCCCATTTGAGATTCAACCACCCCTCATGGATCTCATCTAGGGGTATAATGTGCATTTTGGGCACTCAGGTGTCCTATCGTTTTTTAGCATTAGGCCATGAAAATGGGGTGAGGGAAACGCAGTCTCACCATTGTTTCTTGGGCTTTAATTTTACAGCGTTTGCCATGTGGTATAAATTACATCTTTACTATCTGGGTCAGTACAGTTACAAAAAAAATAATTTTATATAGTTTTTTTATGTGTTATTACTTTTACACAATAGAAATGTGTTTATAAAAATGTGTGTTATGTTGTCATAGTCTGATAGCCATAACCTTTTTATTTCTCTGTTTATGGAGCTGTTTATGGGTTTGTTTTTTGCGGGATGAGTTGAAGTATTTATTTGTACCATTATGCGGTGCATATGACACTTTGATCACTTTGAGAGATGGGCGAATTTCTCAAAAATTCGATTCTGTGACTTCGCCAAATTTTCCAACAAAATTCGTTTCAGTCCAAATTATTTTGGGACTAATTGCGTTAAAAAAACAGCTATTTCCAGGCTGCACGGAGCCTGCAGGGTGCTGTAGAACGTTGTGCTATGCTTAAATATGCAGAGTGAGCTTGGTTTGGTCTTCATTCAATGTTGTGTTTTAGTATGAAACGCACATGACTGCCGCTGCTCTTAGAATCGCTTCACTCTAAAATTGCCTGGGCACTTAAGAGGGCAAAACTGAACAAAAAACTGAAGCGGGAATGTAGCCTGATAAAGTCATAGCAGCGAAAGCTGGAAAAAAACAAGCTGAGAGTAAAGGTGGCAACATCAGTGACAGAGTGTGGAGGTGACGGCAGCAGCCACAGCAGCATGAGGTCAGAGAGTGGCACAATGACATTCTGGAGGTGGCAAAAAAATGACTAGGCCACAGAGGGCCACAATGACACAGTGTGGAGGTCACGACAGCAGCAGCATGAGGTCAGGCAGTGGCACAATGACATTCTGGAGGTGGCAAAAACTGGAGTAGGCCAGAGAGTGGCACAATGACACAGTGTGGAGGTTACCGTAGTAGCCGCAGCAGCAGCATGAGGTCAGAGAGTGGCACAATGACAGGGTGTGGAGGGCACTGCAACAGAAACAGCAGCAGCATGAGGTCAGAGAGTGGCACAATGACAAATTCTGGAGGTGGCAAAAACAGGAGTAGGCCACAGAGTGGCACAATTGTCACATAATCTCCAAAAAATTGGGAATCTCGCAAGAGAACAGAGAGTGACTTTTGATCACTATATTTACTATTTTGCCGTAGGTAAACTTAAACTCCATCAGTTCTCTATCTGTTAAACACAAAAAACGTAACTTTTATTATATATAACTCTTAACCTCTATACCATTTAAAAACCTGATCTCTACCTCATCATTTAACCCTTTTTTGCTTCTGAAAGAGGGAATAACTCCCTTTCTATTATCAAGTCTGGTGGAGCACCACCTATTAACAGGAGAGCCTTATATCTATAGCAAATTACTAACTCCAGTAAGGGATCCCAAGCCTACCACCTGGGCAGTCATCCCCAATCTCATGGACACAGAACAAATAAGGCCCCCTTGTGACACCCCTGCAGCAGGTGACACTTGTAGACAGAGGTGAGAAATCACAATTTAAAACGTCATATCTGACCTCGCCGACATGTTTCGCCAGCTAACCTGGCTTCATCAAGGCTTAGAGGTCCGATCACATGTGGTCTGAGCTCACTTCCTTTTATATCGTGTTAGGTAAACACCCCATTCAGGTGCTCACCAATTAGCTATCAGAGAATCCACATAAAACCCACTCCCCCTTCCGCTCTCCTGCACGCACACTCATAACATGTCCTGCTAAAACTGCCACCATGCTCTCATGAGCCAACAAACTTCAGACAAATTCACCATCTCCATAACGGGCTTGCGCCCCATCTTACCATACTGCCCGCGCCAACGCACTGCACCAACAGACACCTCAGCCCTGACTGTGATGGGCTTCCGTCTCACTTCTCTCATATTATTGCAACTGCGTGGCTCACCTAGAATGAACTAAGCAGAATAGGTATCTCATTACACAGCACACTACCAACTTTATCAACTCCCATCAGCCCCTTCTCTTCAATGTCTAATATGCATATTCATTGGGAATATAAATTCCATTGTACAATAGACTATTGTCATATTATCTTCCCATAAAGCACTTCTCCTATATATCTAATATGCATATTCATTTTAATAGAGCTGCAGGCCCCATTAAATACATGTTCCATTGTACTATATAGTATTGTCTCAAGACTATTTTCATAAACCACTTGTCTTTTACATGTAATATTCATATTCATTTTAATAATGCTGTAGGCTCTATGGCTAGCCTTTCCTCCCTCCCACAGTTTGACCTCACAACTTCCCCATTGAAGACTCTCTCCTACGGCTCACAGCTAGCCACCCAATTCACCACGTCACAATGGGAGCATGCAAAATATATCAGTATCTTCAACCGCCATTGCATCCAGTTGCATCCACTTCGCACTAGATCAGCGCTGCAAGCAGAAACAATAAATCTATACTTAGATGGGTACATACATCAATAGGTAAAAATCCACTCCCGGGCCGCAGCTCGCCACATCAATGCGAGTGCACATCCCTTTCAAAAGCAATATACATGCATCCCTAATTTGTTAAATAGAAACCGTGGCCTCACGTGATGAATACCTATCATTATTACAGGACCCAGGGATAATGAGGAAAAACGTAGAGGCAGAGAGGGGGGGGGGGGAAGGGAAGAGGGGGGGGAAGGGAAGAGGGGGGGGAAGGGAAGAGGGGGGGAAGGGAAGAGGGGGGGGAAGGAAGAGGGGGGAAGGGAAGAGGGGGGGGAAGGGAAAGGGGGGGGGGAAGGGGAGGGTGGCGCGAGGGAGATGGAAGGGAGAAAAAAAAAAAAGATACGAAGGGATATGTGTGAGAATAATGATCAAAAGTTGTGAGTGAGAGTACACTTCTTGCAAGTTTAGACTTAGAAGCCCAATCCCAGAAAAATCAGACATGATCTTGGCCTGAAAGCAATCAGTACACAAAGGTACACAATTTACGGAACACAATGATTTGTTTTACAGTTATTTGGTTTTTTGTTTTGACACATAACTTTTTTTGTTTGATGGCACCTTTTATCACCAATAAAAGGAGTAGCCATGGGCACTGTCTGTGCACCAAGTTTTGCTAATCTATTTTTTAAGTTGGTGGAGGATGCTATTGTTTTTTCTGAACACTTTGAAATATTCACAGATCGGATTTTGTTTTGGGGGGCGCTTTATTGATGATATTTTGATTTTTTTTGGGATGGTATTTGAAAAATTATTCATGGATTTTGAAATCTGACTCAATAAATAATGAAATTGGGATGAAATTCCGTTTGAAATTCATCGGGAGAAATAAATTTTTTGGATCTTGAATTATGTTGGATGAAAATAAGCAATTCAGACAAAGATATTTCGGAAAAATACGGCTACTAATAGTTTTTTACATTTTTCTAGCTGGCAATCCACCTTCTCAAAAAAGGGGATTCCAGTAGGCCAATTTCTTAGGGCTCGTAGAAATTGTTTACATTAAGGATTTCAATGAAGAATGTATAAAGTTAAATGCACGTTTCAGGCAAGGGGTTATCCAAAAAAATGTTTGAGGAAGGCGTTTAATAGGGCTTTGACCAGTGACAGAGGACATTTATTAATCAGTAAAAAGAAGAAAGAAAAAAACTGATAGAGCTAATGAAATGAGAGCTATACTTAGAAGAAATTTGGCACATTCTGAAGGCAGACCAGTATTCTCTTGAGGTGGATTCCTAAATACCCTATTGTCACTTATAGAAGAGGAAAAAAATCTTAGGTATGAATTGGTACACAGTCATTTTGGGGGAAAGATGGCAAAAAAAAATGGTACAGTCCCCGGTGGTAGGCTCATATCCCTGTGGCAACTGTTGATTTTGTCCATTCTATGGAAAACTAAAGAATTTGTTAATCCCATTGATAAGAGAAGTTTTTGAGATAAGACAATTCATCAATTGTAAAAACAGAGGGGTGATTTTGGGGCTATGTGTAACTTGCCCCAAAAATCTATGTGGAAAAACCATACAGGAGTTTCGTCGTCGGATCTTGAAACATCTGAGTACTATTAAAACTAGAGGTGACACTCCCCTAGCAAGACACATTTTGGAAGTACAAATGGCGAAATAGGAGGTGCTAAAATTTTTGGGGCATCTGTGTGAAAAAGCTAGGGGAAAGACCGGCCACTCTGGATGTAGTTTTGTTGCAGGCAGAGGCAAGATGGATATACAGACTAAATACATTGAAACCTAAAGGCCTAAATGGAAGGCTTTTCTTTTTCCCGGCATTTATTTGATCTTGCTGATTCCCTATATAATAATTTTTGAAGAAACATGATATATGTGATTAAGTACGGTCAATGGATATAGCACAGTTGAATATTTGACATGGAAGCATCAGAGTTCACATGTTTTTTTTTTTTTCTCTCCCTTCCATCTCCCTCGCGCCCCCCCTCTCCCCTACCCCCTCCCCTCCCCCTCCGCCTCTACGTTTTTACTCATTTTCCCTGGGTCCTGTAATGATGTTAGGTATTCATCACGTGAGGCCACGGTTTCTATTTAACAAATTAGGGATGCATGTATATTGCTTTTGCAAGGGATGTGCGCTCGCATTGTTGTGGCGAGCTGCGGCCTGGGAGTGAATTGGTATCTATTCATGTATGCAACTGGATGCAATGGCGGTTGAAGATACTGATATATTTTGCATGCTCCCATATTTTTGCATGTTTCCATTGTGACGTGGGGAATTGGGTGGCTAGCTGTGAGCCGTAGGAGAGAGTCTTTAATGGGGAAGTTGTAAGGTCAAACTGTGGGAAGGAGGGAGGGCTAGCCAAAGAGACTACAGCATTATTAAAATGAATATGAATATCACATGTAAAAGACAAGTGGTACAATGGAACATGTATTTACTGGGGCCTGCAGCTCTAATAAAATTAATATGCATATTAGATATATAGGAGAAGTGCTTTTATGGGAAGATAATAAGACAATAGTCTATTGTACAATGGAATTTATTATTCCCAATGAAAATGCATATTAGACATTGAAGAGAAGGAGCTGATGGGAGTTGTTAAAGTTGGTAGTGTGCTGTGTAATGAGATACCTATTCTGCTTAGTTCATTCAGGTGAGCCCGGGAGTTGCAATAATATGAGAGAAGTGAGACGAAAGCCCATCACAGTCAAGGCTGAGGTGTCTGTTGGTGCAGTGCGTTGGTGCGGGCAGTATGGTAAGATGGGACGCAAGCCCGTTATGGAGATGGTGAATTTGTCTGAAGTTTGTTGGCTCATGAGAGCATGGTGGCAGTTTTAGCAGGACAAGTTATGAGTGTGCGTGCAGGAGAGCGGGAAAAGGGGGGGGGGGGTTTTAATGTGATTTTCTGATGGCTAATTGGTGAGCACCTGAATGGGGTGTTTATCTAACACGATATAAAAGGAAGTGAGCTCAGACCACATGTGATCGGACCTCTAAGCCTTGATGAAGCCAGGTTAGCTGGCGAAACATGTCGGCGAGGTCAGATATGATGTTTTAAATTGTGATTTCTCACCTCTGTCTACAAGTGTCACCTGCTGCAGTGACACTAGTGTTTAACAGATAGATAACTGATAGAGTTTAAGTTTGCCTACGGCAAAATAGTAGATACAGAGTGGCACAATGACAGTGGCACATTGACATTCTGGAGGTGGCAAAAACTGGAGTAGACCAGAGAGTGGCACAATGACACAGTTTGGAGGTCACGGCAGCAGCAGCATGAGGTCAGACTGTGGCATAATGACATTCTGGAGGTTGCAAAAACTGGAGTAGATCAGAGAGTGGCACAATGACACAGTGTGGAGGGCACGGCAGCAGCCACAGCAGCAGCATGAGGTCAGGCAGTGGCACAATGACATTCTGGAGGTGGCAAAACAGTAGTAGGCCACAGAGTGGCACAATGACAGAGTGTGGAGGTTACAGCAGCAGCCACAGCAGCAGCATGAGGTCAGAGAGTGGCACAATGACATTCTGGAGGTGGCAAAAACAGGAGTAGGCCACAGAGTGGCACAATGACACAGAGTGGAGGTGACGGCAGGAGCAACAGCATGAGGTCAGAGAGTGGCACAATGACAGGGTGTGGAGGGCACGGCAACAGCCACAGCAGCAGCATGAGGTCAGAGAGTGGCACAATGACAAATTCTGGAGGTGGCAAAAACAGGAGTAGGCCACAGAGTGGCACAATGACACAGTGTGGAGGTCACGGCAGCAGCAGCATGAGGTCAGACAGTGGCACAATGACATTCTGGAGGTGGAAAAAACTGGAGTAGACCAGAGAGTGGCACAATGACACAGTGTGGAGGTCACGGCAGCAGCAGCATGAGGTCAGACAGTGACACAATGACATTCTGGAGGTGGCAAAAACAGGAGTAGGCCACAGAGTGGCACAATGACAGAGAGTGGAGGTGACGGCGGCAGGAGCAACAGCATGAGGTCAGAGAGTGGCACAATGACACAGTGTGGAGGTCACGGCAGCAGCAGCATGAGGTCAGACAGTGGCACAATGACATTCTGGAGGTGGCAAAAACAGGAGTAGGCCACAGACTGGCACAATGACACAGTGTGGAGGTCATGGCAGCAGCAGCATGAGGTCAGACAGTGGCACAATGACATTCTGGAGGTGGCAAAAGCAGGAGTAGGCCACAGAGTGGCACAATGACAGAGAGTGGAGGTGATGGCGGCAGGAGCAACAGCATGAGGTCAGAGAGTGGCACAATGACACAGTGTGGAGGTGACCGCAGCAGCAACAACAGCAGCAGCAGTATGAGGTCAGAGAGTGGCACAATGACACAGTGTGGATGTCACAGCACCAGCAACAGCAGCAGCAGCATGAGGTCATAGAGTGGCACAATGACAGAGTGTGGAGGTGGGTGGCAATACCAGTCTTTGGTAAAGATGGTGGTAGGCACATGGAGAAACTGTCAGCAGATGTGTGGCATCAGGCGGGTGGCGGCATCAGAATAGTGGCTTAGGCAGGTAGTTTGAACCCAGACTCATTTCTCACAGTTTGGGTGAGGCATCATGGCTGATGAAATCTGACGCCTAAGGCATTGGTGTGTGGAAATCCTGGCCGATCCACGCCTGATTCATCTTGGCAAAGGTCAGTCGTTCCAAATTTCCCGTGGACAAGCGGGTTCTCCTTGGAGAAATGATGGCCCCCGCAGCACTGAACACCCGCTCTGATGCCACACTACTGGCCGGGCAGGACAGCTTCTTCACTGCAAACTCGGCAAGTTGCGGCCACACATCCAGTTTGGCTGCCCAGTAGTCCAGCGGACCTTCTAACTGGGGTGGCAGAGTGCATCTGGACCGAGAGATGATGGCAAAGAGAAACAACTCTCTTCTGCAGAGGTGATGGAGCCTTGACTGGCTGCAATGGCATGCGTGCCACTGGGCGCTGCCTCTGCTGTTGCTGCGGCAGCTGGATGGACCACCACATCAGAGCCCCAGATGGTGACGCTGCATGTGTTGACGCAGGGCCGTGGTGCCAACGTTCGCTCCCTGGCCACGCTTCACTTTCTGCCTACAGATTCTACATATACCCATATTCGGCTCCTCCGGTGTCTTAGCAAAGAACTGCCACACCGCCGAGTATCTGATTTTACCGCCAACGCTCTGCACTGAGTGACTACTACCGCCGCAGCCTCGCTGAGCCCCTGTGCCGCTACTTTCTTGGACCTGCGAAGCGGGTTTTTTACCCTGTGGCCGCTTGGCTCCCGACCTCACACTGCTGCTATCCTGCTGAATCACGGCCACACAACCCACTTGCTGGCTGCACCACTGACTGACGCGCAAGCTGACGCCCTCTTCTCCTGACGATGATGAAGCCCTTGCTTCACCCGGCTCCCAATTGTGGTCGGCTACATCATCATCGATTTGTGTTTTATTGTCACTGCTGTCCTCATCACCGGTCTTGGTATGCAGAGGCTGACCCCTCATAACATGACCTCCCATGCCACTCTCCACATTTATACTTTGCCGCCTACTGCAAGAAGCAGGGGATATTGGCCCCATTTCTTCGCTGCTAAGTAGCTGCTGACTGCCCTCCTCAAATTGTTCATCCTCGCTATATAGTGGCGCTGAGCCCAGACCACATAGTAGATCTCTGGCTGAGGGAACCGGATGGGACAGAGGCGGGTTGAGGACAGGTGAGGGCCGCTGACCCGCTCCCGGGCCATGCCAACTAAGGGTTGTGTCTGACGTTCCCACGACTCTTGGCTGGGGTTGTCAGATGTCATCTGGGAGGAAGTGGATGACCTAGTCAACCATTCAAGAACCCTTGGGTTGCTGGTCAGCACACGGCCGCTAGATGACAGCGGCAGTTGTGGCCTCACCGAGTGACCCCTGCTGTCACGTCCCCTTGCTGTGCTGCAACCTGGGCCTGCTCCAGGAATGTTTGTGCCACTGCCACTCGCAGGTGAAGACCCTGCCACCTCTCTGTCTGACATACTGTTTGTTCTAAAATGTACAGACACTGTTTGATGATGATATCTGTATATGATAAATATACACCCTGTTTTTGACTCCAAATGAACCCAGTAACAAGCTTGGGTAAAGCTTGGATATAAATGTGCTCACAAATGGCCAGGAAAAATTTATTGTATGTGTCGTTTAAAAACACTGTGTATTTTACTGAATGTAAAAGCACAAACAGGCATAATTAACCTTCGGATATGAATTATGCTACAGGCAAAATTGTTTCTTTGGTGGTGAAAAAGAAGGTTTCTTTTAGTGACCACAACAGCAGAACAACGCTTAATTAACCCCTGGATGTAAATTGTGCAAAAGAATTGAGCAACCAAAAACTACCAGCTTTGTAGCGTGTTACAATGGCGTGTATTTTACGGTACACAACAAGAGAAAAACTTGTAATTAACCTTCGGTTATGAATTATGCTACAGGAAAAATGTCTTTTTTGGCGGTGAAAAAGACGGTTTCTTTTAGTGACCACAACAGCAGAACAACGCATAATTAACCCCTGGATGTAAATTGCGCAAAATAATTGAGCAACCAAAAACTACCAGCTTTGTAGCGTGTTACAATGGTGTATATTTTACAGTAGACAACAAGAGAAAAACTTGTAATTAACCTTCGGTTATGAATTATGCTACAGGAAAAATGTATTTTTTGGCGGTGAAAAAGAATGTTTCTTTTAGTGACCACAACAGCAGAACAACGCTTAATTAACCCCTGGATGTAAATTGCGCAAAAGAATTGAGCAACCAAAAACTACCAGCTTTGTAGCGTGTTACAATGGCGTGTATTTTATGGTACACAACAAGAGAAAAACTTGTAATTAACCTTCGGTTATGAATTATGCTACAGGAAAAATGTAATTTTTGGCGGTGAAAAAGACGGTTTCTTTTAGTGACCACAACAGCAGAACAACGCTTAATTAACCCCTGGAGGTAAATTGCGCAAAAGAATTGAGCAACTAAAAACTACCAGCTTTGTAGCGTGTTACAATGGCGTGTATTTTACGGTACACAACAAGAGAAAAACTTGTAATTAACCTTCGGTTATGATTTATGCTACAGGATAAAATTCTTTTTTGGCAGTGAAAAAGATGGTTTCTTTTAGTGACCACAACAGCAGAACAACGCTTAATTAACCCCTGGATGTAAATTATGCAAAAGATTTGAGCAACCAAAAACTTCGAGCTTTGTAGCGTGTTACAATGGCGTGTATTTTATGGTACACAGCAAGAGAAAAACTTGTAATTAACCTTCGGTTATGATTTATGCTACAGGATAAAATTCTTTTTTGGCAGTGAAAAAGATGGTTTCTTTTAGTGACCACAACAGCAGAACAACGGTTAATTAACCCCTGGATGTAAATTGCGCAAAAGAATTGAGCAACCAAAAATGAAGTGGTATTTGTACTGTAAAAATGCTGTTTCTTTAAATGAATACAACGGGAACAGGCTGAGATAACCGTTGGATCTTCAATGTGCTGTGAGCAGATCACATTAAAATGTATATGCAGCTGCATTGGACGCACACTGGACTTCAGATCCAATACCCCACAAAAGCAGAATTAGAACGTTAAGAGAAGCAGTCTCTGAGACAAGCTGTGACACCCCCCAAAAATCGCTGTATAAAAAATGAGTTCTTTAGTAAGAGATCTCATAAGCAGCGGTGGCAGCACCTTCCCTAATCAGTACAGTGAGAGTGGTTTGAGCTCCCAGCATCGCGCCCGGACTTATATAGTGCGGTGATGTCACAGAATCCCGCCGGTCTCTGATTGGCTTCATCTCTGCACATGTCATGTAGGCTATGCCCTTCTTCCTCCCAGAGTTCTTTGCCCCATGTAACGCCATGTGCTCGCAGCCATTTTATCAATCAAAAGCACACTTTGTTCACGCGAAGTACCCCAACTTCGACTTCGTTCAGAACCGAAGTTTTCCTGAAATTCTAAACGAATTCCACTTCGTTAGAATCAATTTGCCCATCTCTAATCACTGTATATTAAGGTTTTTGTGTGGTGCTTTTGAACAAAATACAGCAATCCTGGTAGTGTTTTTTATTTTTAATTTTACATTGTCACCATGCAGTATAATAACATACTAGCTTCACTCATCAGGTTTATATGATTACAGCGATACCCAATTTTTTATATTTTTTATGTTTTACTGCTTTCACACAATAACAACACTTGTTTGCATCGCCATAGTCTGAGAGCCATAACTTTTTTATTGTTCTGTGTACGGAGATGTATATGGGGTGGTTTTTTGCAGAATGAGTTCACATTTTTACTCGTATTATTTTTGGGGGTACAAGAAAGGCAGGGTGATGAAAGTGAATAGTGTTTTTTTTATTTTTATTCTTAACAGCACTCACTGTGCAGTATTCGTGACAAGCTCGTTTTATTCTGTGGGTATTGCTATCTTCTGAGAGACAAACTTTTTTAATTTTCTGTATACAAAGCTATGCAAGGGCTATTTTTTGCAGGATGAACCGACATTTTAATTGGTACCACTTTGACAGTTATATGAGTTTCTGATCACTTTTTATTCTATTTTATGTGCTGCGGGGTGAACAAAAATCGAAATTCTGTGACATTTTTTTATAGCGTTCAAGTGTGGGTTAATTAACGTGACAGATTTATAGATTCAGATCATTGATACAATTGAGATCAAAACAGAATAGAACTAGAGCTAGATCACAGCATCTAAAGGGTTAATCACCCTCTCCTTACCCCTCGCCCTAATCTCCGGTCAGGGCCAATGCTGGAGGATGTCAGCTGTAATATACAGGTGACATACATCAGCAATCGTGCTTACTCTGTTTTAGAATTCACACGATCTTCTGGATGTAAGCTTATGTTCCGGTGTGTTAGCCCCTAAACGACGTGGACGTAAGCTTACGGTCCCACCTTTTTGATATTTTTCTGACACCGTTGTTATTCATTCATGTGGTGACAATAGAGATTACCTACTGCTGTTTTTCTAATGGAACTTTTTACTATTATATTAAGTAAAAGTTAAGTTTTCTTCCCTTTTTTGTTTTGATCTATATACTAGTCAAAGGGACTTGTCTGTCTGGCTGTCTATCGAGTCGGGCATTTCTGTCTACTTTTCTCATACGGATGTGGCCTTTGAGCTTAGAGTGTAACAGAGTGTCATGAGTAGGTTGCAGCAGAGATACAAAGAGACTGGAAGAGTCACATAAAGACAAAGAAGTGGATGTCCTTTGGTTACATCACACCCTGGTGACCACTTAATTGTAAACATTGCCCTGCAGAACCAGATGATGAATGCCACACAACTCCAGGCATGTTTAAGGTAGATGAGAGGCAACCAAGTGTCACGTCAGATCATTCGTAATTGTTTACATCAGCATGGTCTGTATCTCTGTTACAACCTGCTAATTGTTACGGACAAGGGGTTGTGAACCCCCTGTGCCATTGACCGGGCTTATTCCGAGAGTGGGTGACTAAGCTGCCTTAGACTAGTCCCCAGCAGTGGCAGCTGACCAGAGGTCAGGACACTGGTACAGTAAAATCTGGGTAGTAGTGAGAATAGCAGACAAGATGCACAATGCTATGGCACGGACCTGGACTAGACACCGAAAGGAAGCCACTTGGTACCAAGATTCTGGGAAGGGCTGAAGGGAGGAACTGCATAATAAAACCAAAGCCTACAGGGGATAGGCTGGGAAAGCCAGACACTGACAAACATTAAGAAGTTAAATCCCTACCAGGTTTGCCCGCGAATCCCTATGGCAGGTGAACAGAGCATCTGCTGAAAGGTGTGGATCCAGCTATTTGGAGCATAGGGAATGCTGGCTACTAAGCCATGGAAAAACACTGGCAGCATCTACATGACAAATGAGGTGAGAAGATCAGCACTTGCAGACCATATGAGTAGCTCGGTGGCCACATCTGTCTGAGAGCACCCTGCTTGAAGCCTTGCAATGGCAAGATATTGTTGATGAATTGTAAGTTGTTATGTTGATCTCATAATGACAAAATGTGAATAACACTTCAGGGATTCAGGGCTCAAACACCTGTTGTGAATTTTTGCAGTGCCATATTCTGTGATATTTTTTGTTTTTAATCTATGGGCCTAATTGAAGGCTCGTTTTTTTGTGGACTGAAGTGCGTTTTTATTGGTAGCAATTTAGTATACATGCGCTTTTTGATCACTTTTTATTCACATTTTTTGGGGATAAAAAATTACCCACAAAATGCAATTTTAGAATTGTAATTTTTGTTTTCTTCTAGTGTGTTCACTGTACAGGAAAAATTATGTTATATTTTAACAGATTGGACTTTTATGTAGCCAGCATAACTTTTTATTTTTTTTTGGCATTGGTGTTTGGAACTTGACACTTTTTAAAACAAAAAATGTGTTACTTTTTACATAGACATTTTGGGTGACATGTAGGATGTAGGCGCAAAGTAGCTTTAAAGCAGTGTAGAATGTGCCAGAAAGTATGGACCTGTTCTACTGTGGGTCATACATTTGGAGCATTGTAGTTGCACTACGACAACTCAGGCTCAGACTGACCACTTTTAACTTGGTCTAGCTGTTCCAGCAGTAATGCACCTAGTTTTGCCGTCCTCCAGTTATAAATATGGTTGTGATGCGACATGCCACCAGAACACCCCCCCATCTTAGGCTGTCTGAGTATAAATCAGACAGCTTAGGTCTCTGAGACCGTCGGTCTCTGAGGCATATTTCTTGTGCAAATTGGAAGTAAAATTTTGAAAGTAATACATGATCATCAGAAATAGGACAGAAATGAGACAGAAGTGAGCTTAAGGGAGGTTGAAGGATCGCCTGTTATGTGGGTAACTGGTCTCTTATAACATACACCTTATCCACTATGCTCACTCTTGCTATCTACCATGTAGCCATCTGCCTCCTTTCCTACAACCCAGTGTCGCCCCCTGAAAATGCTATCCACATCAGCGTCTCTCTCCTCCCTCACCTATGTTATACATCCCACACACTGCTTTCCCTTTTAAACTACCCCAAACCACCAGCCTCCTAATGTTGCACAAACGTCGCTCATACACACAACACTAAACCATCTGGTGTCACTATTCTTTCTCATGCTTATTGATGCAGGGGACATCTCTTCGAACCCCGCCCACCCTCCTTTACTGCTCACCCCTCCTCCTCCCTCCATAGAAACTCTGCTAATCTGCTTGCTATTTGCTGTACGTCTTTTCCTGCCACTTTTACATGTGCTCTGTGGAATGCCCGATCTGTTGGTAACAAACTCACTGCTGTTCATGACTTGTTGCTCTCTAACTCCCTGAATCTCCTCGCTCTCACTGAAACATGGCTCCAGCAATCAGACACCGCTTCCCTTGCTGCCCTCACCTATGGCGGCCTACACTTCACCCATACCCCCAGACCTGAGAAAAGGCCAGGTGGAGGAGTTGGCATACTCCTTTCTCCACACTGCACTTACCAGGTCATTCCTCCTGCACCCTCCCTCACTTTCCCCTCCTTTGAGGTCCACACCCTCAGACTCTTTCGGCCATTTTCCCTCAGAATCGCCGTTGTGTACAGACCCCCCGGCTCACCCCGCCAGTTTCTGGATCATTTTGCCGCCTGGCTCCCACACTTCCTCTCCACTGAAATACCCACACTCATCATGGGTGATTTCAACATTCCCATTGACAACCCTATGTCTCCTTTGCCTCTCGGTTTCTTTCACTAACATCATCCTTTGGCCTCTTGCAACTTAAAGATTCTCCCACCCACAAGGATGGACACGCTCTTGATCTGGTTTTCTGCAGTCACTCATCAATTTCTAACCTCACTAATTGTCCTTATGCTCTCTCGACACAACCTTATCTCCTTCACTATCACCAATCTCAGCCTTCTCTGGACACACCTGCCCATCGCCGATCCAGAAACATTCGCTCCATGAACACTCAGGAACTCATAGACACCATACAGTCCTCACTGCCTCCAATCTCCTCCGACTCCTGTCCTCAGCTGGCTGTCAAGCAGTACAATGAAACTCTCTCAACCACCCTGGACATGTTGGCACCACTCAGACACCGCACCACCAGAGTCAGACGCCCACAGCCATGGCACACGCCTCATACTCGCTTTCTGCAGCGATGTTCCAGGTGTGCTGAGAGACTGTGGAGAAAGTCGAAGCTACCTGCAGATGTTCTTCACTACAAATTCATGCTCAGCACTTACCACACTGCCCTTCACTGCGCTAAACAAAAATATTTCACCTCCGTCATCTCCACACTACACAACAACCCAAAACACCTGTTTGACACTTTCCACTCCCTCCTCAGCCCAAAAGCTCAGGCCCAGGTCACTGACCTCGGTGCTGAAGACCTGGCCACTCACTTCAAAGACAAAATAGACAGTATCCGGCAAAACATCTCATCTCAATCCTCAAGAAACCCCCATCCTGTCCCCTCCGGCACGTCCTCTAGTCTGCTCTCAGCCCTTGACCCAACGACAGAAGAAGAAGTGTCCAGGCTCTCTCATCTGTTCGCCCTACCACCTGCTCTAGTGACCCCATTCCATCCCACCTGTCCAGTCTATCTCTCCAGCTATCATCTCTCACCGCAATATTTAACCTCTCTCTCTACTGGGATCTTTCCATCCTCGTTTAAACACGCCATCATAACCCCTTTACTAAAAAAGCCCTCTCTGGACCCATCCTGCGCTGCTAACTAGACCAGTCTCTAACCTGCCCTTCATCTCTAAACTCCTGGAACGCTGGTCTACTCCCGTGTTAATCCGCTATCTCTCTACTAACTCCTTCTTGACCCTCTGCAATCAGGTTTCCGCACCCTACACATCCACAGAAACTGCTCTAGTTAAAGTCTCTAATGATCTCCTCACTGCCAAATCACAGGGCAAATACTCGTTGCTGCTTCTCCTGGATCTCTCTGCAGCATTTGACACTTTGGATCACCACCTTCTCCTCACCATGCTCAGCACCATTGGCCTCCAGGACACCGCTCTCTCTCGGTTCTCTTCCTACCTCTCTGACCGCTCCTTCAGTGTCTCATTTGCAGGTTCTACCTCCTCTCCTCTTCCTCTTGCTGTCGGGGTTCCTCAGGGATCCATTCTTGGTCCTCTCCTTTTTTCACTCTACACATCCCCCATTGGACAAACCATCAGCAGATTTGGCTTCCAGTACCATCTCTATGCTGATGACACCCAATTATACACCTCCTCCCTGGACATCACTCCTGCCCTGCTACAAAACACCAGTGACTGTCTGTCCGCTGTCTCTGACATCATGTCTCTCTCCATCTGAAATAAACCTCACTAAAACCGAACTTCTTGTCTTTCCACCATCTTCTAACCAACCCTACCCTGCCATTTCTGTCTCAGTCTGTAGCACCACCATAACACCTAGGCAACAGGCCCGCTGTCTTGGGGTAATACTAGATTCTATCTGTCCTTCACCCCTCATATCCAATCCCTTGCCCGCTCCTGTCATCTGCACCTCAAGAACATCTCCAAAATTCATACTTTTCTCACTGTGGAAACAGCTCAAACCCTCATTGTTGTTCTTATTCACTCTCGTCTTGACTACTGCAACTCCCTGCTTATCGGTCTCCCTCTCTGCAAACTCGCCCCTCTTCAATCTGTCCTGAATGCAGCAGCCAGGCTTGTCTTTCTTTTCCAGCGCTATACTGATGCCTCTACCCTGTTGTCAGTCACTGCACTGGCTACCTATTCAGTACAGAATACAACATAAACTCACCACTCTCACCCATAAAGCTCTCCACAGTGTTTCTCCTCCCTACATCTTCTCCCTCATCTCTGTCTACCACCCTACCCGTGCTCTCCGCTCTGCTGATGATATCAGACTACATTCCTCAATCATTCGAACCTCCCATGCCCGTCTCCAAGATTTCACACGTGCAGCACCAGTTCTATGGAATATGCTACCGCGGGCGATCAGGCACATTCACAACTCTCATAGTTTTAAGAGGGCCCTGAGAACACATCTTCTCGGTCTGGCCTACCAAGATCCCTAACTGCTATCACACACATTTGTCACTCCCTACACTAGGGTACTCACAGGCACTTATCTGTAAATAGATGTACTGTCAGGGTGGCAGGGTCACCCAATTTTTATGTAAACCACCTCCTATTTATGAAATATGGCTGGACCATTGTAATCCTTGCACTTCTTAACCTTTTGTCTCACCCATACACCATAATAGATTGTAAGCTCTCGCGAGCAGGGTCCTCATACCTCGTGTCTCATTTGTAAGTTCTTTTAATGTGTAATGTCTGTATGTACACCCTCTAAATTGTAAAGTGCTGCGGAATATGTTGGCACTATATAAATAAAGATTATTATTATTATTATTATTATTATTATTACAAAGTGCCACGGGCACCTTATACTGCACCTTATTTTGAAGTGCGCCTAATTATAAATTTAGAGAAAAGGGCTGGCCAGATTTTGGGCTGAAAGGACACCAGAATACTGGTGCAGCCCTTTACATACATGTCGCCCTTAGTTCCTGGCTATGGTTGGGTGTAATAGGTGTACTAACATGGCAGCTACAGAGACCTTAATGAGACATCTGGCTGATATAGCAACCAAATTGCACTCTGCACTATGGGATCATGGGGGGTGATCAGGGGCCGCAATGGACTACAGTCTTGTTCAAAGCAGATCCAGACTCCTGCCACTAGCAGAGATTGCTGCCCATATCTAACAGCCAACACCCTATGCAAAGGGAGTGGGCTTAGCAAGTAAGCCCACTGCATACCCCAGTCACACCATCACCACATATGTTTATGGTGCAGGTTGTGAAGGCATTAATGGGGTTGTCCAACTCAAAAATTAAAAAATAAGTTTATCTTTGTCTCATTAGACCAAAGGACATGACTCCAGTAATCCATGTCCTTAATCTGCTTGTCTTCAAACGGTTTGAAGGCTTTCTTGTGCATCATCACACCAATTTAATGAAATGTTTGGCGTATGACAGCATTGACAGGCTGATGCACTACCCTGTTAACCTCAGCAGCAATGCTGGCGGCACATATATGTCTATTTAGAAAGGATAATCTTTGGAGATGATGCTGAACATGTGCACTCGGCTTCTTTAATCATCCATGTTGAAGACTGTTCTGAGTGGAACCTATTTTGTTAAACGGCTGTACGGTATTGGCCACAATGGTGCAGTTCAGTTTTTGGGTATTGGCAATCTTCTTATTGCCTAAGTCATCGTTATGTAGGGCAATAATTCTTTTTTTCAGATCCTCAGACAGTTCTTTGCCATCAGGTGCCATGTTGAACTTCCAGTGACCAGTATGAGATAAATTCTGAGAGCAATAACACAACTTTTAATACACCTTCACGCCATTCACAACTGAGACCTTGTAACACTGAATCACTTATTGTGAAGGTGTTAATGGGATTGTCCAACTCAAAAATTAAAAAATGAGCTACTGGTGCCAGATAAAATAAAAAAAACCTATACTTCCCTTCCATCGATTCTTCTTTTTAGCACCGGGTCATTTTGGCCGCTGATTGCCCTTACTGGACAGATGACTTTTTTGGCCATCTAGCCACGGGCCTAGGCCACATATTCCTACCTTTAGTACCTATAGTACATCAGCATCTCATAAGCCTTCAGTCTCCCTCACTCTCCTGCAGAGAGGCAAGCAAAGTCCCTGATGTCCAAGTTCAAGAACTACTTCTTTCTGTTCTCAGGCTAACAGCAATTTTCACTGCACCTTCCAAGGCTGTCTCCTTTATGGTGCCAAAAGTACTGAATGTTGACACTTTACAATGCTTTTCTCCCACCCTGCTGTGTGCTGGCATCACCACAAGTGTTCCTCTGCCAGTGCTCCTCCAGGATCTATATTTTTGCCTGTATGTTTTCTAGTGTTAAACACTGCATTACAGATCATATTTAGGGAAGACCACGGCATTTACTTACTTCTTTGCTATTCAGTGCAACTTCTTTTCCCCCTTTGTTAGTTTGCTCTGTCAGCAGGCATCTGTTTTCTTCTGCCTCTCTGCTATCTTCTAATGGAAGGGTGCTCTGTTCCTTCCAAGATCAAAGGGAATGTGACCTTTGTGGCCCTCTATCTATCTGGGCCGGGACAAGACATTTTGGTGCCCTTGGCAAATGGGTCAAATGGTGCCCCGCCTTCCCCCCGCCTCGTTATAAAAAAAATAATAAAAGTTCTAATCCCCCAATTTGCCATTTTACAAATCAAAAAAATAAAATTAAAAAAAGTTCCACAGAATTGGGATCACCATATACAATCCAATTTATTAATATAAAATCATTCATCCTGTATGCTGAACACCGTGATAGACAAAAAAATCATTTTATGCAAAAATTTTGGATTTTTGGTCATTTCACAACAATTGAAGAAAAGTGATCAAAAAGTCACATGTATCCCAAAATGGTGCCAATAAAAAGTACACATCAGCCTGTAAAAAAATGCCCACTCACTCAAGGGACAAACAAAAAAGGTATTTCACTGAAAATGTAAAGAGTAGAAGATGTTTTTTCTTTTTTACAGTACTAAAACATCATGAAAACCCTGCATATTTTGTATTGTCAGACTTGAATCAACCTGCAGAATATAGAGAACACATTATACATACCAATGAGTGAACGCTGTAAAAAAACAAAAAACAAAAACGCAAACATGGTCCAAGTATGTTTTCTTTCCACATTTCACCCCACTTACAATCTTTTTGCAGTTTCCCAGTAAATTCTGTGGGACAATGAATGATACCATTAGAAAGTACATCTTGTCCCGCAAAATAAAAGCTCTGATATATCTATGTAGATGGAAAAATTAAAAAGTTATGGCAGGGAGGGAAAAAAATAAAGGGCCATGTTATTATGACCGGCTGTCAGGAAGGGGTTAAGATTTATTTTTCGTGGCAGAGGTGGTGGAATAGGGGGCAGCAGTGAGTGCAGTGATGGTGAACCTTTTAGAGACCAGGTGCTGAAACTGCAACCCAAAACCTACTTATTAATCACAAAGTGCCAGCACAATAATTTAACGTGATTATTGAGATGTCTGTTACCCATAGCAACCGATCAGAGCGCAGCTTTTATTTTTTTAGTGCAGTAGAAGAAATAATAGCTGAGCACTTATTGGTTCCTATTGGCTGATTGGCTGCTGTGGGTAACAAAAGCAGACTATTAGGCTATGATCACACGCGCCGTAATACATCGTGTGTCTCAGGAGCTCGTGCTGATATGCACGTACTCATGATTTGCGGGGTGGGAGGGGGAGAGAGGTAGCCATCCGGCCACATAGACTGTCATTACTAAATTGACATGTCACTTATCTCCTCGTGCGTATAATACGATTGTATTGTAGTCACGGAGGGACGTGGTGTAATCTATAGCTCTCTGAGAGCTATGGATTACCGTAATGCCTGGGTCGTATTTCCCCGCATACTAAGCGCAGTACGGCGAAAAATATGTTCCAATATAAGCAGTGTGAGCAAAGCCTAAGACATTATAGTGTATGTATGTTATATGCACATGTGTGTTTACTGTATTTTGCTACAATGCATATATATATATATATATATATATATATATATATATACACACACACATACATACACACACTGCATGTATATATGTATAGAGAGGTGTATATATAAGGGGAGGGGATCCAGTGAGTGGATACCCCTTCAGCCTGACTGCTCTCTGAGTAGGAAGCACTCCAGCTTTGTCAGGCCAGCAGATAGTTAATACAGGGCAGAGCTGGAGAAGTCCACACTCTGGAGGGGTGGGGGTGGGGGGGGGGGGGCGGAAGGTTAATAGTATTATTAACAGGGAAATAAAATGAAGTAGAGGTAACAAGCTTCTATGTACATTGGGGTGTATTATGGGATATAATGAAATGCCTCATAAGTTAAAATAGGCAGAGGAGTAAGTTGCTCAGTGCTATCATTAACATAATGAGGAATGGCAATGGCTGCATCTGCAGAATGTAAGGGTGCTTTTACACGGATTTTAAGAAGTATCATTTACAACAAGGAGCAGATTTGTTATCAATTTTCCACACTGACTTTAATATAATGATTAAAATCCGCAATAAATCCGCAGTTGTGGTAGATTTTTCCATGGAATGCTGAGGAATGTAAATAAGTTTACACATAACGTATAAATATCTGCAAATCTGCAACAAATGTGCATGTTTTGATGCAGATTTGGCGTAGTGGAATTACCTGTGGAAATGCCGCAGAGTTTACACTGCAGATAAGATGCAGAATTTCTATCCAGTGTCAATTCAATCTAAAAGGATAGCTAAGCATACAGATCGTCTATCCTGTGTTAACGTACTCAAAGAGCTGAGGATAGCTAAGCTTACAGAATTTCCATCCTGTGTTAATGTACTTGAAGAGTGGAAGACAACTAGTTATACAGAATTTCCATCCTCTGTCAATGCACGACAGAGAGCTAAGGATAGCTAAGGGAGGATGTCATTGTGAACTGAAGACTCCTCTCCTATGTCACTGCTTATCAGGAGAGCTGTCATCAGTTCACAAAGGATGATCAGTTCAGCTCATGGTTCAGGAGGACAGCAGCACTCACAGGCTCCGCTCCGGCTGTCTCTCTCCTCCTCCCGTCCTGAAGAAGAGATTTGAATTGTGCTCTGCCGCCCGCCTTCTCTCCGACGCCAGAGAGGAGCTGAAGGGGGCGGCACCTGGAGGGACTGTTTCCCACTCTTCCTGCATGTTTGTGTTCATCACCAATGCTGCACATGGGAAGCAGGCAAGAAGAATCCTGTGGACAGAAGACCATAGTTGCCAACTTTTGAAAATGAAAAAGCAGGAGGCATTAGTGGGCGGCGCCCATGACCACGCCCATCTTGCCGGTATGCCACGCCCCTTCAAAAAGCCACACCTACTCCACCTAACTGCATAACGGCTTTGGAAGAAAGCCAGGTAGATGCCCTTATAGCCAGGTAGTAGCCCCCCATAACCAGGTAGTGCCCCTTACAGGCAGGTAGATGCCCTCTCTGTAGCCAGGTAGAGCCAAATTTGTAGCCAGGTAGATGCCCCCCTTTGTTAGCCAGGTAGATGCCCCCCATTGTTTGCCAGGTAGTGCCCCCATTGTTTGCCAGGTAGTGCCCCCATTGTTTGCCAGGTAGTGCCCCCTCTGTTGGCCAGGTAGATGCCCCCATTGCTTTCCAGGTAGTGCCCCCTCTGTTGCCAGGTAGATGCCCCCATTGTTTGCCAGGTAGTGCCCCCTCTGTAGCCAGGTAGTGCCCCCATCGTTAGCCAGGTAGTGCCCCCATTGTTAGCCAGGTAGTGCCCCCATCGTTAGCCAGGTAGTGCCCCCATTGCCCCCATTGTTAGCCAGGTAGTGCCTCCATTGTTGCCAGGTAGACCCCACATTGTAGCCAGGTAGTGCCCCCATTGTAGCCAGGTAGTACCTCTTAAGTAGCCAGGTAGTGCCCCCATTAGTAGCCAGGTAGTGCCTCCATTGTTGCCAGGTAGTGCCCCCATTGTAGCCAGGTAGTGCCCCCCATTGTAGCCAGGTAGTTGCCCCTCATTGTAGCCAGGTAGACCCCCCATTGTAGCCAGACAGTGCCCCCCTAAAACTAATAAAAATAAAATAATAAAATCCACTTACCTGACCAGGCTCCTGCAGAGCGGCCCGCTCCTGGACATCTCCTCAGCAGTGTCACAGGGGAAGTGAGTGCAGCCGCGCGTCACTTCCTCTGTGACGCTGACATGTGTGTGTACGGCGCACAGCGGCGCCGGACATACAGGGGGAGGAGGCAGGAGGGAGCGATCCCTCCTGCCTCCTCCCTGCTCAGCGAGACTCCGGGTGGGTGAGCGGACCCTGCGTCCACTTCACCCGCCCGTGGGAACGGACCGGCGGCGCCGGAGTAGCGCCGCGGCCATTTAAAGGACCCCCGCCGCCTACTGGCGGCGGGAGAAATGACAACTCCCCCCGGGAGGGCAGGGGGGGGGGGGGGCCCAAATAGCGGGACCCCCCCGCCAAAAAAGGGAGAGTTGGCATGTATGCAGAAGACGGAGCCACGCGCAGTAGAGGCAGGGGCAGGAAGGGTAATGTGGTCAGCAGCAGACACTGAGTGCAAAAGGTCAGTGGCTGCTGATTAGTGACAGGAGCGCTGCGCTGCGTCCTCTTCATCAACAAATCTATCAGTGCTTAGTTTACTTAGGTGCCGCGCAGCAGGCAAACTAACTGCGCCCCTCTTCTTACAGGCAGAGGTGGCGCCCTAGGCTATCGCCTACCTCCGCCTACACATAGTCCCGGCCCTGCTATCTATGACAATGGTCCATTGACAATTCAAAGAGACACTTCTTTTTTTAGCCTTTGCCCAATCTTGGGTGTTATGAGTGTTCCCAAATGATTCTTTTTGTATAACTACTACTGATTCTGACCCTGGTGCAGGAGACTGGCACAAGATAAGGCACCTGGAAGTTTCTTTTAGCTCAGTCCAAGCCCCCTCATGCATTTATATCCCAAGTTTTAAAATGCAATGTAGTAGATACATCATCTTCCTCAAGTAAGCTGTGACATCTGTTAGAGGGTATCTCAAGATGCTTTAAAGGGTTTGATTATCTCTGTTTTACAGAGTCACAAGGAACTTTAGATTAATGTTTTCTGTCTCTTCCTGGTCAGGCTGTGGGTGATTCTATAGCAGTGATTAGCATTTCAGCTCTGTATTCACAACTCTGAATTGCACGGACATGAGAGCCAAGATGTTTTCTATAGAGCAGAGAGCTCAAAGTAAACAAAAATAATCCCCTTTATTTATTAGAAACAAAGCACTGTTCTTAAACTGCCTGCAGTTATGTGTGCTGACTTGTGGTGATGTCATTCCCTGCTCTCAGATTGGACAAAGAGCAAAGAGAAGGGAAAAACAGTTTGATAACTTAGAGAAACTAAGCAATATATTTGGAAAAAGTCTTCATTTACCCTTCCCTAAATGATGAAAGCAAAGCTTTGTAGTGAGACAACCCCTTTAATCTATGTTGCCAAACAATGCATCCTTGCCTCATGTGTATCAGAACACATATACAGTGGAACATACAGTATCTCACAAAAGTGAGTACACACCTCACATTTTTGTATATAGTGTATTTTACCTTTTCATGGGACAACACTGAAGATGTGACATTTCGATGTACAAAGATGTTCGATAGAAAGTAGTCAGTATATCTCTTGTATAACAGTGCATATTTGGTGTGCCTGCAAAATAACTCAACACACAGCCATTTATGTCTAAACCACTGGCAACAAAAGTGAGTACACCCCTAAGTGAGAATAGACAAATTTTTCCCAAAGTGTCAATATTTTGTGTGGCCACCACTATTTTCCAGCACTGCCTTAACTTTCTTTGACATTGAGTTCACTGGGTTACGAACAGGACACATTCTGTAGATTTGTGCTTAAATTTAATTTGTTTATAGTTTGGAACAATTACATTTTTTAAGTGTAACTCCTGCCCAATTTATTTATTTTTGTTTTGGATAATGAATTAATACCCCTTTAATATTTATTTTGCTGTCTGTGCCCTTGTTCAAAACATTTCCCCTCTCTTTCTGTCCCTCATGGAAATAATATTGGTACCACACACCTTGGTTATATGAGTCTGTGGGGGCTCATTGGGAGGAAATTTGTTCCTGTATAAGGCTTCAGCACCCCTCATAATGAATTCATGAAATGTATGTCATTTATTTACAGCAAACATATAGATATACAGGTATAGTAACTCTGATTGGCTGCAGCGCTCAAGTGCCATTGCCTGACATCACCGTTCGGACAGTTAACTTCTGAAAGGTCAAATCAGACAGTGGCAAGTGACTGCTTAAGTTGATCAGCACTGACGTCCTTTTCGGCAAGAGCCAGAAAGAAAACAGGATACCCAGTACCGAGTCGAGATACCACAGAGCCAGTGCTGGTACATAGATGAAGTGGGACGTAAATATGTGTTTTTTGGTTTTAGTTGGACAACAGTATCATCATTATTTATTTTTTCTGTACAGTACACTGTATAACCTGTTTAAAGACATGTACAAATCTATACCTACATGATGAGCTAATCATGGGTGCAGAGTAATATATGTTTAACCCCTTCCCGATGCAGCCTATGTTTTTTTTTTTTTTGGCGTGTTAGTTTTTTCCTCCCCGCCTTCCAAAAGTCATATTTTTTTTTATTTTTACATCTACATAGATGTATGAGAGCTTATATTTTGCAGGACGAGATGTACTTTCTAAAGGTATCATGCACCGTACCCTAGAATTTACTGGGAAACCGTAAAATTGTCTAAACATGAAAAAAGTCTAAACATGAAAAAAAAAACATACTTACGCCATGTTTGCCAGGTTTTTACTTAGATGGCATTCACTCTTCAGTATAAATTATGTATTTTCTATATTCTACAGCTTGGTATGGAAATCTCTAGGGTTTTCATTATGTTTTAGTACCAAAAAATACAGACATTTTTATTTTTTAAATGTTCGCTTTTAACATTTTTTATTTTGCTTTCACTTTTAAATATCATGGGCCACATGTATGAAAATTGTCTAGGTCTAAAACTCACTTTGTTGCCCATAGCAACCGATGAGAGTGCCCCTTTCATTTTTCCAGAAAACTATATGAAATGAAAGGAACGCTATGATTGGTTGCTTTGGGCAACAAAGTGAGTTTTAGACCTAGACAGTTTTCATACATGTGGCCCTATTTATTTTTCTTACTTGTGAATTGAGTCCCCCTAGGATACTTGACAACTAGAGGGCACAATTGTTTGTGCACTCTTCTGTATTGTATAAACAATGCAGAAGGGTAAACAAAGATGGCGGTTTTACCACTTCCATGGCCATGTCCCTGCTTCTTTCCTGTCTCTATTCCGCTGCGGCCACTGCTGCGGGCATGTCTGTGTTACCTGTTTGTGTCCCCGGTTCCTATACCTGTTGTTGTGTCTCCTGTGTCGGTGTACTCACCTGTCTTTATCCCTGCTTTTGCTGTCTGTTCCTGTCTGTCTGCATACTCGCGATAGGGTGGGCACAAGCACGATGGTCTGGATTTAAAGGGACATTGTTCCAATTTACTGTCCAATGACCTGAGACCTCCTGGCATATAAGGAACTTCCTGCCTCTGTTCCTGGTCAGTTCATTAATGTCCATCTGAGCTCCTGACCACTGCTTCCTGTTGTTACCTGTCGTTATGTCTGTCTGTTCCTGTGTATGTTTAACCCTGCTGTTCCTGCTGTCCTGCATGTCTGTTACCTCCTTTCCTCTTTCTGCTGTATCCTGCTGTTGTGCTTGTCTGCCTGATACCCGGGTTCCTGGATTCTGCTGTTATCTGCCATCCTGATACCTGTTTACCCTGCTGTGTCCTGCCATCTTGCCTGTCAGCCAGATACCCGTTTAGCCTCATATCAGCCTGTTCCCTGTGTTCCTATATTCCCTGTATTCTGCCATTGCTTGATACCTGCCTGGTCTCCATCACCTGCACTTTGACTGCCACCACGAATAGCCACATCAGGGGTAGCGATTTGGGGGTTCCCTGCAGCAAAGTTCGTTCCGGCTCCAGTGCCCCTTAGACTCCACTACCTGGCTTGGTCCGCTATACAAAAATCTACGCTTGCGGTGGCCCAGAGCATCCACAAATACCAGACAAGTGATGTGTCAGTACCTACTGATCCGTTTTTCCGTGACACTGTGTAGACAGTATCCCATTTAGTAAAGAAAATATTTTACTAAAGAAATGGATCCAACGCTGGTCAGACTTAGTCAAATGAGTCCATGATATTAAAATGGAGAGACCTGAATAGAAAAAGAAACACTACAAAAACTTGCAATAATGAATGCCATTCCCGACACCCATGAAGGTCAAGCCTATGGCTGATTTCTGGGGAGTTCAGGCCACACAATATGATCCTGTGGGGTACAAGTCATAGCTTCAGCACAATCTCCAGGGCTATGACCCTTTAACTCCTTCCAAGAAGATTGTGCCTGTAAACTGTGCCCTGTACTGCCCTCTCCTGCCTCTCCCCACCATTGTGTTTTAGGAATAAATGTCAACACAAAATACAACTCCTACCTATAAACCCCCCACCATCTCTCCACATGTCACACAATGGGACATTTGTACAGAGGTGGGAAACAAGTAGGGAGGTGCTGGAAAAGTTAGAATTCTAAGATGTCTGTGTGGTAAATTTTGCTGGAACGTGTCATGGTCGAGAGAGGTCTTAATGTGGTTCTGGGCAAGAGGGGAAAGAAAAGGAAAAATGAAAGCCTCCCTTCAGAGAAGACGTCACCTGTGAGTCCTTGAATGTAACTGCAGTGTCTGAAGAGTGCCTATGTACAACTTGTATCTTCCACTTTGTGGCAGTAATATTAGTAGCAGTGTAATGGTTTAGATTCAGGAACAATTTGGCGGCATCTATCAGCTGCCCTGAATGCTGAACAGGCTATAAAACATCCAAGAAAGCTGGGTGATGCCACACTCCACAATTAATCTTGTTTCAGAGCTGTAACAAAGTTGGTTGTAGTTGGTATAGCTTTTGTGAATGGCTGGGGCTTGTTGTAAAAGGGGGAGCATTGTTCATGAAATTTCTGGACCAGTAATCTCCCTGAAGACCACTTTCAAAGTTGGTAAATATGAAGTACTAGCATGCCACACCACACATGTTAAACAAATGTACTAATTGTATGTGTCAAGATTACTACATGAGTTTAACTTGTGTTGTGGCATACTGGTATTTTTGGCTCCACAGTAGCTGTTTGTATACAGCTTCTGTTATGCAACTTCATGTGCCAGTATGGCACACCACAAATGTTAAACATGTGTACTAATCCATACGTCCAGGTCGTTTGGGGGTTAACGCACCTGGATGGATAGATACGTCCTGGGGATCATGTGACCTTTAAAACACAGGTCGCACGATCGCTGTGTTATGTCAGCTGTATATTACAGCTGACATACCGAAGCATCAGCCCTGACCAGAGATTACTCCGGGTGCGGGGGAGGGGGAATAAACCCCTTAGCTATCGTGATCTAGCGATCACAATAGCTAACTGAGACGCAGAAGGAGCAAGCTCCTTTTGCACTTAGTCGGCACAGCAGCCGCATGATCATATATAATGCCTTCCGGGCTGTCTGTGATGTCACCATGCTCAGCAGTGCCCTGTGGGCATGGCCGGGCATGGTGACTGACAGTTGCCATAGAGGCCAGTATAGAGCAGTTCTGCTCTGTACTGATCTATATTTTAACAGTGATCTGAAGATCATGAATACAATTCCCCTATGGGGAAAAGCAAAATAAAAGTAAAAAAACTCAGTAAAACACAAACATGAAAAATAAAATAAAAACATGTACACTGCCCTTTCCCCTTTACAAATGCCAATCACCCCAAAAAAGATCAAAAATAAAGTATGCATATTCGGTATTGCCACGTGCGTAATGACCTGCCCTACAAATATGTTAATTAACCTGCAAAGTGAACGCTGTGAAAAAAAAATCACAGAATTACGATTTTTTTTCATCCCGCAGCATATAACATGGAATACAAAGCAATCAAAAACTCAAAGTTGTACCAATGAAAATATCAGTACATCCTGCAAAGAAAAAGCCTGTAAATAGCTTTGTATATGGAAAAATAAAAAAGTTATGGCTATCAGAAGACAGCGATGCATAAATATTCTTTTACACAATAAAAACACTTCTTTTTTAAAGCACTTCAGTATAAAAAAACTGGGGTAATTGTATTGCTCCACAAAGTAAAATTAACTTGTCATGTATATTGCATGGTGAGCACTGTTAAAAATAAAAATAAAAAAAATACTAAGATTGCAGTATTTTCTTCACCCTGCCTTCCAAAAAATGGATTTAAAAGTGATCAAAAAGTCTTGTCCCCCAAAAATGATATCAAGAAAAATGTCAAATCATCCAGCAAAAAACAAGCCCCTAAACATCTCCGTACACAAAAATAAAAAGTTATGGCTCTCAGACTGTGGCAAAGCAAAAACTTGTTTTCCTGTTTGAATAAAAGTGTTTTTATTGTTCAAAAGCAGTAAAACATAAAAAAATATACAAATTAGGTATCGCTGTAATTGTGTTGACCTGCTGAGTAAAAATAGCATGACTTTTATACCGCATGGTGACCACTGTAAAAAAATAAAAAAAACTACCAAGATTGCTGTTAGAGATGGGCGAATTTCTCGAAATTCGGTTCGCTCACTTCGCCGAATTTCCCGACAAAAAATAACTTCGCTCCGAATTACTTCGGGACGAATCACATTAAAAAACAGCTATTTCCAGGCTGCACAGAGCCTGCAGGGTGCTGTAGAACGTTGTGCCATGCTTAAATATGCAGAGGGAGCTTGGTTTGGTCTTCATACAATGTTTTGTTTTAGTATGACACGCACATGACTGCCGCCGCTCTTAGAAATCGCTTCACTCTAAAATTCCTGGGCACTAAGAGGGCAAAAATTGACCAAAAAACTGAAGCGGAATGTAGCCTGATAAAGTCATGGCAGCAACAGCTGAAAAAAAACAAGCACATAGGGCTCAGGTGGCAACATCAGTGACAGAGTGTGGGTGACGGTGGCAGCCACAGCAGCATGAGGGTCATAGAGTGGCACAATGACATTCTGGAGGTGGCAAAAACAGGAGTAGGCCAAAGAATGGCACAATGACACAGTGTGGAGTTGATGGCATCAACAGCAGCAGCTGCATGAGGTCAGACAGTGGCACAATGACATTCTAGAGGTGGCAGAAAAAGGAGTAGGCCACAGAGTGGCACAATGACACAGTGTGTAGGTCATGGCAGCAGCCACAGCAGCAGCATGAGGTCAGACAGTGGCACAATGACAGAGTGTGTAGGTCACGGCAGCAGCCACAGCAGCAGCATGAGGTCAGACAGTGGCACAATGACACAGTGTGCAGGTCACGGCAGCAGCAGCTTGAGGTCAGACAGCTGCACACTGACATTCTGGTTGTTTCATAAACCGGATTAGGTCAGAGAGTGGGACAATGACAGAGTGTGTAGGTCACGGCAGCAGCCACAGCAGCAGCATGAGGTCAAACAGTGGCACAATGACACAGTGTGTAGGTCATGGCAGCATCAGCATTGTAACGGAGGAGTGGATCCGCTGGGCCAACGCAAGCGACGATAGCTAAGCCACGCCAGGGAATGGAATCTAAGTAGTCCCCGGTTTTCACCAGAGCCCGCCGCAAAGTGGGATGGACTTGCTGCGACGTGAGGCTACCAGGTCGTTATCCATGACGTGACTTGCTTGCGATGGCGGCCGGGGTACAGCGAGGTACGGGAAACGAAACCCGACTATTGGGGAAACAGGCAGGAGATGAGGGCAGCGCAGGGGTTTCTTTAAGTCAAAAGACGGGCATACGGTCAGGGCAGGGGGGCAAACAGGCAAGGTCGGGAAAACGTAAGCAAGCGGACGGGGTAAAAAGGGGTAATCAAAAACTAAAACCCCAATTACTCTCAAAACCGGCCACCAAAAAACACACCAAAAAGACGGGCAAAAATTGCGGGGGGCTTTTTCCCCTTAAATAGAACCAGAAACCGGACAAAAACCCAATTATGGGGGACCATGGCCCTTTAAATTTAGAGAATTTCGGGGGGCCGCGGCGGGGGCCAGAGCAGCGGTCAGGGCGCACGGGGGCCGGGGGGGCGTTCAAAAGGAAACCCGGGGGAAGGGTTTAAGGGGACCCGGCGCCGGGGGGGACCGCAGAGGGTGGTCGCGGGCAGCCGCCGCGCCGGACCCCCCGAGCAGGGGGGACTTTCTGGGGGGCCCACCCGGAGCTCGGGCCCCCCCCTTGTCAACATAAGGTCAGACAGGGGGCCAGAATAAACATTCTAAGGGGGCAAAAACGGAAGTGGGGCCAACAAGTGGCACAATGCAGGGGGAGTGGAGGTAAACCTTTGCAAAAAGCATGGGGTTTCGAGAGGGCACAATGACATTCTTGAGGTGGCAAAAACAGGAGTAGTCCAAAGAGTGGCACAATGACACAGTGTGGAGTTGACGGCATCAACAGCAGCAGCAGCATGAGGTCAGACAGTGGCACAATGATATTCTAGAGGTGGCAAAAAAAGGAGTAGGCCACAGAGTGGCACAATGACACAGTGTGTAGGTCATGGCAGCAGCCACAGCAGCAGCATGAGGTCAGACAGTGGCACAATGACACAGTGTGTAGGTCACGGCAGCAGCAGCATGAGGTCAGACAGTGGCACAATGACATTCTGGAGGTGGCAAAACAGTAGTAGGCCACAGAGTGGCACAATGACAGAGAGTGGAGGTGACGGCGGCAGCAGCATGAGGTCAGACAGTGGCACAATGACAATCTGGAGGTGGCAAAAACAGAATAGGCCACAGAGTTGCACAATGACACAGTGTCGAGTTATAGGCAGCAGCCTCTGCAGCAGCATGAGGTCAGAAAGTGGCACAATCACATTCTGGAGATGGCAAAACTGGAGTAGGCCACAGAGTGGCACAATGACAGAGAGTGGAGTTGACGGCGGCAGGAGCAACAGCATGAGGTCAGAGAGTGGCACAATGACACATGTGGAGGTCACGGCAGAAGCCACAGCAGCAGCATGAGGTCAGACAGTGGCACAATGACAGTGTGGAGGTGGGTGGCAATACCAGTCCCTGGTAAAGATGGTTGGTGACAGATGGAGAAACTGTAAGCAGATGTGTGGCATCAGGCGGGTGGGGGGATCGGAATAGTGGCTGAGGCAGGTAGTTTAAAACCCGGGGCTCATTTCCAAAAATTTTGGGGGGTGAGGCGCCCATGGCTGATGTGTTGAAGCCAAAGGATTGGTTTGGGGAAATCCGGGCCGACCCCGGCCTGTTTTAATCTTGAAAAAAGGTCAGTCGTTCACTTTTTCCTTTGGACAAGGGGTTCCCCTTTGGGGGGTATCCCGATGGCCCTTGCCGAAAGGGTTTGCGGCCAAAACTTTCCATTTTGGTGCCCAGTAGTCCGGGATCTTCAAATTGGGGGGGCAGAGAGTTTCCAAGTAGGCCACCCCCTGTTGGTTCGGGGGTCTGCTCCGGGTCTGCGGGCTGTTGCTGCTGGCGACTCCCCTCCCACAAAGGGGGTGAAGGAAGCTGTCATCAGGGGACTCCAGACTTGGGGTTGCTGCCGAGGGGAGCTGGTACTGCTCCGACCCCCCCACCTTCCCCCGGCCAGCCGCCCGGGAGTAGGGACGTGGGGCGCTGAAGAACCCCCCGGTCAGAACCCGGGCGAGGAGGGATGATGCGCAAAAATAGGGGGCCCGGCCCAAATGACTACGGAGGATTACCCTTTTAATTTGAGTTTGTCCTCCCCTTTAATAGCTGGGAAAAAAAACTCCCCTTTTGGACCGGTAGCAGGGGGTCCAATAGGGTGGAGAAACCGAAGTCATCCCCCCTGCTTTGGGTGCTGACTATTCGGCTTTTCCTAGCCAGGCAAAAACAGCATGCGCCGGCCATCTGCACAAGTGGCTCCGACGAGCCCCGGGCCCCCATCTCCAATGTATACTGTCCAGGTGCTTGGGGTTTTATCTGCCTTTTCTTCCTCATCTCCCTCTTCCTCCTCCAGCTGTCCTGCTCCCCCTTTTCTTGTCACCTGGGTAGAAAACCCCTCATTTCACCCGAAAATTGCTTCTGCTCCAATTTTTCCTCCCCTCAATTTCAGTCCCCACGGATTATGTGGCCGCGAGATTTAGTCGGGCCCGTCTCCAGTCCCCTGCCCAAAAACGATTTTTAGCATCTGTTCCAGGACCCTTTAAGTAGTGGAATGACGTTTTTCATCCCGTTTGGGCCTGGCGATGACAAATTTAAGTTTGGGCCCCCTGAAAAGGCCCCCAACAAACGGCAGGTGTCAAAGCAGAGGGTGCCCTGGGGTGAACACAAAGTGACACAGGGGAGTACCCCCCCCCTGTCGCCTGGATCATCAAAAAATCATTAATGGCCTTTCTCTGTTCATACAGTCGTTCCAACATGTGCAGGCTGGAATTCAACGGCTGGAAAACTCGCATATCAGAGTGTGTTGGGGGAGGGCCGTTCTCCCGAGGAGGGTGTTCTGGCTTTGTAGGAATGGATGAAGTGATGCACAGTTTCCTGCCATTTTCAGAATCTTCTGAAGATCGGTGGAAGACTTCGGGAAAACCTTTTCACAACCAGATTGAACACGTGCGCCATGCAGGGCACATGGACCATCCCCTCGCAGCACGGAACCATGTTCCTCCCATTGTTCGTCACCATGGTTACGATTTGCAGTTGGCGGGAGAAAAGCCACACATCGATTTCTTGCTGCATGACGCGGAGCAGTTCCTCCCCTGTGGGGACTTCGTTCGCCGAGGCAAGACAGGTGTAGAACTGCGTCACACCGCTGTGCCCTACACATGTGGTATGATGGAGCAGTACTTGTGGAGGCTGAGATGGTGGTGGCGGTGGAGAAGGAGGAGGCGCAAATTGGCGCAGGAGCCGCAGTTTGACAACGTGGAGGAGAAAGCGGCGTCTCCTGTCCAAGTTGTTGGTGTGCCTGGGCCGGAAGCACATTCACCCAGTGGGCCGTAAAGGACATGTACTGGCCCTGACCATAGTTACAGCTCCAGATGTCCGCGCTGCCGTGCACCTTGGAACAAACCAATAAGCTCAAGGACTGGCCCACCTTCTGTTCTACATATTTATGAAGTGCTGGTACTGCCTTTTTGGAAAAGAAATTACAGCTTGGAACTCTCCATCTCGGCTCGGCACAAGCCATTAGTTCTCTGAACGGTGCACAGTCTACCATTTGGAAAGGGAGGGACTGCAGCACCAACAACTTGGACAGGAGTACGGTCAGCTTCTGATCTTAGGATGGTTGGACGCCCTACTGTGTCTCTTTGCAATCGCCTCGCTGAATGACTGGGAGCCATGAGTAGCGAGGAGCAGGAGCATCTGGACCGGGAGATGATGTCTAAGAGAAACAGCTCCCTTCTGAAGAGGTGGTGGAGCCTTGACTGGCTGTAATGGCATGCGTGCCACTGGGTGCTCCTGCTTCTGCGGCGGCAGGATGGGCCACCACATCTGAGCCACGTTTCTCCCAGGCCACTGGATGGTGACGCTGCATGTGTTGACGCAGGGCCGTGGTGCCAACGTTAGCTCCCTGGCCACGCTTCACTTTCTGCCCACAGATTCTACATATACCCATATTCGGCTCCTCCGGTGTCTTAGCAAAGAACTGCCACACCGCCGAGTATCGGATTTTACCGCCAACGCTCGGCACTGAGTGACTACTGCCGCCGCTGCCTCGCTGAGCCCCTGTGCCGCTACTTTGTTGGTCCTGCGAAGCGGGTATTTTACCCCGTGGCCACTTGGCTCCCGACCTCTAACTGCTGCTATCCTGCTGACTCACGGCCACACAACCCACTTGCTGGCTGCGCTGCTGCCTGACGCGCAAGCTGACGCCCTCTTCTCCTGACGATGATGAAGCCCTTGCCTCACCCGGCTCCCAAGTGCGGTCGGCTACATCATCATCTATTTGTGTTTCATTGTCACTGCTGTCCTCATCACCGGTCTTGGTATGCAGAGGCTGACCCCTCACAACATGACCTCCCATGCCACTCTCAACATCTATACTTTGCCGCCTACTGCAAGAAGCAGGGGATATTGGCCCCATTTCTTCGCTGCCAAGTAGCTGCTGACTGCCCTCCTCAAATTGTTCATCCTCGCTATATAGTGGCGCTGAGCCCAGACCACATAATAGATCTCTGGCTGAGGGAACCGGATGGGACAGAGGCAGGTTGAGGACAGGTGAGGGCAGCTGACCCGCTCCCGGGCCATGCCAACTAAGGGTTGTATCTGATGTTCCCACCGACTCTTGACTGGGGTTGTCAGATGTCATCTGTGAGGAAGTGGATGACCTAGTCAACCAATCAAGAACCATTGGGTTGGTGAAAAACACACGGCCGCTAGATGATAGCGGCAGTTGTGGCCTCACCGAGTGACCCCTGCTGCGACATCCCCTTTCTGTGCTGTGACCTGGGCCTGGAATTTTGTCCCTCTGCCACTCGCAGGTGAAGAACCTGCCACCTCTCTGTCTGACATAACTGTTTGTTCTAAAATGTACAGACACTTTTTTGATGAATAAAATCTGTAAAAGATAAACACACACCCTGTATTTGACTCCAAATGAACCCAGTAACAAGCTTGGTAACCCTTGGAAAAATTGACTTGTATGTGCCGTTTAAAAACTCTGTGTATTTCACTGAATATAAAAGCACAAACAGGCTTAATAACCTTCGGAATATAAATTTTATGCTACAGAATTTCTTCTGTGGCGGTGAAAAACAAAGTTTCTTTTACTGAGTACAACTGCAGAACAACGCTTAATTAACCCCTGGATGTAAATTGCTCCAAACAATTGAGCAAGCACAAACTACGAGCTTTGTAGCGTATTACAATGGCGTGTTTTCTACCACACAACAAGAAAATATTGAAAATTAAACCTTCGCTTGTGAATTATACTACAGGAAAATTGTAATTTTGGCGGTGAAAAAGAGGGTTTTAAATTTTTTAAACCACAGCGGAAAAAACAACGCTTAATTAACCCCTGGATGTAAATTGCGCAAAAGAAATTGGGGCAACCACAAACTACTAGCTTTGTAAGGGGTGTACAATTGTTTGTGTTTTCTACGCTACTGTCACGTCAAGGGGGGTTTACAGTGAGCCCTGACGGGAACCCAGCCCACTGTCCCTACCTACTTGACGTGCGGGCCCTAGGCGGCAGAGGGCAACTGGGCGACAGTCCCTGCGCTGCTAAGTGCTGGGGCCGTCAGAAGGAAGAATAGTCAGACAGCCCGGGGTCAAACCAAATCAGGAACGCCAAGCCACAAATCAAACCAGAGGGATAAATGTAAAAAGCCGAGGTCAAACATGAACGGGAGTGGGGTACAAAATCAGAAGACAACCCGGGGGTCAGGAGAAACAAGCCGAGGTCAGGTACACAGGTAACAAACAACAAACAATAGCACAGATAGCAAGGCAGCCAGGAGAATATCGCAGGCGCAGCACTCAGCTAGCGGGGAGTTTAAATGTGATCCCCAGATACCGCCCTGTAGCTGATTGGAGCGGCCTCGGGTCCTCCCATTGGTGGTGCGACTCGCCTCGTGTCAGGAGTGCTGGGCCCCTGTCACTCACACAGCTCCCAGCAGACTGTCTATAGGTGGGTCGCTGATCAGCTGCTGCAGACTCTACCCCCTGAAGCCGAGCGCTGCCCAGCCTGACAGTACCCCCCCCTTTTAGGAGGGGCCACTGGACCCTTCCCTGGTCTGGGTTTGTCTGGGTGAGACTCATGGAATTCCCCTCACCAGGTCATCAGCATGGATGGATTTACTGGAACCCATGATCTCTCCTCAGGACCATACCCCTTCCAATGGACCAGGTACTGCAGTGATTTTTGGGAAACCTTACGAGAATCCCAAAATAGGGGCGATTTCATATTCTAACTCCCCCTCTATACAAACCGGAGAAGGAGGTCTAGAGGCGGGGGTAACAGGCTGAATATACCTCTTAAGAAGTGCCCGATGGAACACGTTATGTATTCGGAGGGGACAAGGGTAATTTTCGCCGATATGCCACCGGGTTAACCACCTCCTGAACCACATATGGACCTACAAATCGCGGTGCGAGTTTACCAGAGGTAACTTTCAATCGCAGATTTTGGGTGGACAACCATACTTTATCCCCTACCGCAAACCCTCTAGAACAAAGATCCTTTCTATCAGAATTTTTCTTCTGGATGTTCTGGTTATGAACCAATTCTTCTGAACTTGGGCCCAGACTGTGGACAGCTCTTTAATGATAACATCCACCCCGCTTGATCAGACGATGCACGGGAAAATGACGCATGCCTTGGGTGTAAACCCCATAATTACAGTAAAATGGCGAGGTACCAGATGAGCTACTATCTGATTGTTAATTGGCAAATTCAACCAACGGTAAGTATTTTACCCAGTCAAAACCTGCTGACAGATACATAACAATGGAGTTTTTGTTTTACCATTTGAATTTTACCCTCTCAGTCTTGCCCATTAGTCTCTGGGTGGAAGGCAAAAGAGAAGGAAAGGGTAAATACCCAGAGCCTTGCAAAGGGCTCTCCACAAACGAGAAACGAACTGAACCCCTCTGTCCGAAACAATATTTTCTGGTAAACCATGCAGTTTGACAATGTGTTTGTAAATAGTTCAGCCATTTTTTTTGGACGACGGCAACCCCCTTAACGGAACATGGCACATTTTACTGAACCGGGTCCACTACCACCCAAATAACCATTTGCCCTCTGAAGGAGGAAGGTCCGTCATAAAACCCCATGGAGATGTGGGTCCACGGACGTTCGGGTACAGGTAGGGGGCAAAGTTCCCCAGGGGGACGAGTTCTGGGAACATTTGCCCCGACCCGCAGACTTCCAAGATGCCAATAGGCCTCAACATCACGAGGAAATGATGGCCACCAGTAATTACGAAAATAAGTTTTTTGTGCCAGACACTCCAGAATGCCCAGATAACACAGAATCATGAATTCTTTTAAATTCGTAGCCGAAACTGAGTGGGGACAAAGACCTTCGAAATAGGACATTTAAAACAGGTTCTCATCTCATGGGGGGACTTAACCTCAGTGGCTAAACAGGGAAATAGCTGACAACAGTCTTCTTGGCAATATAGGTGGGGATCTCCTGAGATGCGTGGCTGCACAGGGGGATTTCTAAAATAGAGCATCACCTTCACATTTTTCCGAACCAGGTCTGTAAGTAACAACAAAGTTGAAGCGGGGTAAAAAATAATGCCCAACGCGCCTGACGTGGATTTAACCTTTTAGCACTCTCTAGAAAGGTAAGATTCTTATGATCAGTAAGGACCGTGACCTGATGCTGGGCTCCCTCGAGGAAGAAGCGGCATTCTTCGAAGGCCCACTTAATAGCCAACAACTCCCGATTCCCAACATAATAATTCCTTTCAGCTGAGGAAAATTTACGTAAAAAGAAGGCACAAGGGCGAAGGTTAGTCATATTAGCGGACCCCTGAGACAAGACCGCCCCTGCACCATACTCGGAAGCATCAACCTCAACGACCCAAAAGGGTGTGCTGTGATCTGCTTGAATCAAAACAGGAGCTGATACAAAACACTGCTTAAGCTTCTCAAATGCATCTATGGCCTCAGGTTGCCAACTACTGAACTTCACCCCCTTCTTAGTCATGTCAGTCAAAGGCCGAACTAAGACAGAAAAATTACGAATAAATTTACGAATAAATTTACCGCTGCAGGGCCTTCAGAGATGAAGGGCGGACCCAATCGAGAATGGCTTTTAATTTTACCGGGGGTCCATTTCGAAATGATTTAGGAGTCAGGATGTACCCAAGGAAAGGTACCTCCTGCACCCCAAAAACACATTTTTCAAGCTTGACAAACAAACTATTTTGCTTCAGGATTTGCAATACCTGCCATACGTGTTTAACGTGGGACGACCAATCTTCCGAATAGATTAAAATGTCATCCAGGTAAACGACCATACAACAACCAATGAGATCACGGAAAACATCATTAACCAGGTGCTGGAACACCGCGGGAGCATTACACAACCCAAAAAGGCATCACCAATACTCAAAATGACCTTCAGGGTGTTAAACGCGGTTTTTCCACTCACCCCTTCTCAGATGCGGGTGAGGTTATGGCCCCTCTAAGGTCCAACTGGAAAACCACTTTGCTCCCTGGGTTTGGTTGGACAGATCCGGGATCAAGGGTAAAGGGTATGGTTTTTTACTAATTATTTTATTCAATTCACGGTAATCTATGCATGGACCGGAGGCCTCCATCCTTTTTTCCTACAAAAAAAAACCCCCCTGCACCCATGGAGGACACCGAAGGTCGGATATGCCCCTTCTGTAAACTTTCTGCAAAATATTGTTTCATTTTCTAGTCTCTCCCGGACCAGGGCAGATTATATATACTCCCCTTGGGAAACCTTACTCCGTGCAATAGGTCAATGGCACAGTCGTAAGATCTATGAGGGGGTAGTATCTCCGACTGTTTCTGAGAAAATACTGCAGCAAAAGTCACGGATAAAACAGGAATCTGCTCCACCTCAGTATTGCCAGTATGGTAGGAAGACATCTAATCAACAACCCACGTTGTCCCCACTTGACTAATTCACCTGAATTCCAGTCAAACACTGGGTGATGTTTCTGAAGTCAGGGAGCCCCAACACCACATCAGCGGGCAGCCCTCCATAATAAATAGAGTACACTTTCAGTATGTATGGATCCGACCACCATCTCCAGCTCAGGAGTACAATGTTGGATTGTGCCCCGAGCTAGTGGAGTGGAGTCAATAGCCACTACCCATAGAGATTCCGATAGCGGTCTCCAAGGTAGGCCTAGACGTTTGACGAAAGACGCATCGACAAAATTAGAAGCTGATCCAGAATCCACAAACGCAAATCCCAGAACCAGACAGCCCACAAGTATGAAATCTTAATGGGAGCAGAAATTTTTTGATATGATAGGAAATACCTGCTCGCCTAGGTGATCTTCCTGCTGACCACCTAGGCGCTGGAGTTTTTCTGGCCTGGTCTTCCGTTTGGAGCACTCCCGAACGCCGTGTTCAGTTTCGCCACAGTAGAAGCACCACCCCTGGGTGCGACGAGTAGTCCTACGGTCACTAGCAGCAGTTGCGGAAGAAGCCCCCCTTGCATGGGCTCCTCTGGGTTTAAATCAGAAAAAAACGGGTTTTAGAGGTGACCAATGGTGTGGACCACCGGAGATGAAACCTTTTCCCGACGTCTCTCCCTAAAACGTCTGTCCAGACAAACGGCTAGTGCCATGGCCTCATCTAAAGTACCAGGGGTAAGGTAAGCCACCAACAAATCCTTCACATGGTCAGCTAACCCTAATCTAAACTGGCATCTGAGAGCTGGGTCATTCCACCCAAGCGGAACGCACCAGTGACGAAATTCAGAGTAAAATTCCTCCACTGTCTTTTTAAACCCCGCCTCAAGGTGGTCAGCTGAGCCTCGGCCACAGCTTCCCTATCCGGGTCATCAAAAAGTACCCCGTAGGCGGCAAAGAAGCTGTCCACAGAAGACAGTTTTTGGCGACTCAGGCGGTAACGAAAATGCCCACTCCTGGGGAGGACCCGAAGTAGGGGACATAACCATTCCCACTCTTTGCTCCTCATTGCCCGAGGTATTTGGGGCGGAGCCTAAAAAACAGGCGACATCCCTCTCTAAATGCCAAAAAGGCCTTCCTGTTGCCTGAGAACCTGTCAGCAAACTGGATAGGGGGCTCCACAGGAGGGGAAGGTAGTGCAGGGACACTCTGCCCTTGGGGGAGATTCCTGCTGTTCTACCTCAGCCTAGATCCTGGACTACCTGGGGTTTGCCCCCGCATTCTCTACCATAGCTTCATGGGGTTCATAGTGGGGTGGAGCAGTAAACGGTTTTCCCGGCCTGCGATAAAAGTCCCCGTCAAGGGCGGTACAGTGAGCCCTGACTGGAACCCAGCCCACTGTCCCTGCCTACTTGACGTTGCTGCCCTAGGCGGCAGATGGCAACTGGGCGACAGTCCTGCGCTGCTAAAAGTAAATGGGCCGTCAGAAGGAAGAATAGTCAGGGCAGTCCGCGTCAAACCCAAAACAGGGAAAGCCAAGCCACAATCAGAACCAGAGGGGTAAATGTAAACAAGCCGAGGTCAAAAAACGAACGGGGAGCGAGGTACAAAATCAGAAGACAAGCCGGGGTCAGGAGAACAAGCCGAGGTCAGGTACACAGGTAAGCAAACAACAATGCAATAGCACAGGTTTGCAAGGCAGCCAGGAGAATATCGCAGGCGCAGCACTCAGCTAGCAGGGTTTAAATGTGATCCCCAGATACCGCCCCTGTGCTTGATTGGAGCGGCCTCCGGGTCCTCCCATTGGCTGGTGCGACTCGCCTCGTGTCAGGAAGGCTGGGCCCCTGTACTCACTCAGCTCCCAGAAGACTGTCTTTCAGGGTGGGGGACACTGATCAGTGTATGCAGACTCTTCCTCCCTGCAAGCTGAGCGCTGCCCAGCCCTGACAGCTACACAACAAGAGAATAAATTGTAATTAACCTTCGCTTGTGAATTATGCTACAGGAAAATTGCAATTTTTGGCGGTGAAGAAGACGGTTTTATTTTTGTACACCACAGCGAAAAACAACTCTTAATTAACCCCTGGATGTAAATTGCGCAAAAGAATTGAGCAGCCAGAAATTACTAGCTTTGTAGCTGTTAAAATTTTCGTGTTTTCTACGCTACACAACAAGAGAAAAAATTGTAATTAACCTTCGCTTGTAAATAATGCAACAGGAAAATTGTCATTTTTTGCGGTAAAAAAGACGGTTTATTGTTGTCACCACAGCAGAAAACAAACGTTTTTAATTAACCCCTGGATGTAAAATTGTGCAAAAGATTTGAGCAGCCACAAAACTACTAGCTTTGTAGCGTGTTACAATGGCGTGTTTTCTACGCACACACAACAAGGAGAAAAATTGTAATTAACCTTCGCTTGTGAATTATGCTACAGGAAAATTGGGTAATTTTTGGTGGTGAAAAAGAGGGTTTATTTTTGTCACCACAGCAGAAAACACGCTTAATTAACCCCTGGGTGTAAATTGTGCAAAAAATTGAGCCGCCACAAGCTACTAGCTTTGTAGCGGGGTGTTACAATTGCGTGTTTTCTTTTGCTACACAACAAGAGAAAAAATTTGTAAATAACCTTCGCTTGTGAATTATGCTACAGGAAAATTGTAATTTTTGGTGGAGAAAAAAGAAGGTTTATTTTTGTCACCACAGCAGAAAAACAACGCTTAATTAATCCCTGGGTGAAAATTGCGCAAAAGAATTGAGCAGCCAAAAAACTACTAGCTTTTGTAGCTTGTTAAATTTGCGTGTTTTCTACGCTACACAACAAGAGAAAAAAATTGTAATTAACCTTCGCTTTGTGAATTATGCTACGGGAAAATTGTAATTTTTGGCGGTGAAAAAGACGGTTTATTTTTGTCCCCCACAGCAGAAAAACAAGTTTAAAATAACCCCTGGATGTAAATTGCACCAAACAATTGACACTAAAACCGAGCTTTGTAGCGTTTACAATGCGTGTTTCTATGCTACACAAACAAGAAAAGAATTGTAAATAACTTCGCTTGTGGATTATTAACAGAAAATTAAATTTTTGGCGGTGAAAAAGACGGTTTAATTTGTTGTCACCACAGCAAAAACAACGCTTAATTAACCCCTGGATGTAAATTGCGCAAAGAATTGAGCACCCACAAACACTTAGCTTTTGTAGCGTTTTACAATTGCGTGTTTTCTACGCTACACAACAAGAGAAAAAATTGTAATTAACCTTTGCTTTGAATTATGAACAGGAAAATTGTAATTTTTTGGCGATGAAAAAGACGGTTTATTTTGTCACCACAGCAGAAAAAACAACGATTAATTAAACCCCTGGATGTAAAATGGCAAAAGAATTGGGGCAGCCACAAATTTCTAGCTTTGTAGCGTGTTACAATTGCGTTTTTTCTATGCTACACAAAAAGAGAAAAAAATTGAATTAACCTTCGCTTGTGGATTATGCGACAGGAAAATTTTAATTTTTGGGGGTGAAAAAAGACGGTTTTTTGTTGTCACCACAGCAAGAAAACAACGCTTAATTAACCCCTGGATGTAAATTGTGCAAAAGAATTGAGCAGCCACAAACTACTAGCTTTGTAGCGTATTACAATTGCGTATTTTCTACGCTACACAACAAGAGAAAAAATTGTAATTAACATTCGCTTGTGAATTATGCTACAGGAAAATTGTAATTTTTGGCGGTGAAAAAGACGGTTTATTTTTGTCACCACAGCAGAAAAAACAATGCTTAATTAACACCTGGATGTAAATTGCGCTAAACAATTGAGCAACCACAAACTACGAGCTTTGTAGCGTGTTACAATGGCGTGTTTTCTACGCTACTCAACAAGAGTAAAAATCGTAATTAACCTTCGCTTGTGAATTAGGCTACAGGAAAATTGTATTTTTTGGTGGTGAAAAAGACGGTTTCTTGGAGTCTCCACAGCAGAAAAACAATGCTTAATTAACCCCTGGATGTAAATTTTGCAAAAGAATTGAGCAGCCAAAAATGAAGTGGTATTTGTATTGTAAAAACGCTGTTTCTTTAAATAAATACAACAGGAACTGGCTTAGATCCCCCTTGGATATTCAATCTGCTGTGAGTAGATAGCATTAAAATGTATATGCAGCTGCAGTGGACGCACACTGGACTTCAGAACCAATACCCCAAAAAATCAGAAATAGAACATTAAGAGAAGCAGTCTCTGAGACAAGCTGAGACACCCCACAAAAATTGCTGTATAAAAATCAGTTATTCAGTAAGAGCTATCACAATCAGCCGCGGCAGCACCTTTTCTGATCAGTACAGTCAGAGGAGTGTGAGCTCCCAGCGTCGCGCCCGGACTTATATAGTGCTGTGACGTCACAGAATCCCGCCGGTCTCTGATTGGCTTCATCTCTGCACATGTCATGCAGGCTATGCCCTTCTTCCTCCCAGAGTGCTTTGCCCCATGTAACACCATGTACTCGCAGCCATTTTATCAATCAAAAGCACACTTCATTCACCCGAAGTCCCCCAAACTTCGACTTCGTTCAGAACCGAAGTTTTCCTGAAATTCTAAACGAATTCCACTTCGTTAGACTCAATTCGCCATCTCTAATTGCTGTATTTTGTTCAAAATGCCTCACAAAAAACCTTAATAAAAAGTAATCAAAGTGTCATATGAATCCCATAATGATACCAATAAAAACATCAACTTATCCCCCAAAAAACATGCCCATACACAGCTCTGTAAACAGGAAAATAAAAAAGTTATGGCTCTCAGTTTATGACAAAATAAAATCACAGTTTTTTCTAAATACATTTGTATTGTGTAAAAGTAATAAAATAGTATAGTATATAAAATGTATTTTCTTCTAATTTTACCGACCCACATAGTAAAGTTATCCTGTCATTTATACCACATGGAGAACGACGCAACAAACATGAAGCCCAATAAACAATGGCCCAGTGCTAAAAAAAAAAAGCTATGGAACACCTGTGTACACAAAATACAAGATAAACTCCTAGATAAGATCCACTAAGGGTGTTTAATAAAAAATGGGACGACATATGGAAGATTTCACCTGTTCTGGTACTTGAGGGGCTTTGCAAATGCAACATGGCACCCACTAAAATTTGCGTTCCAAAAACCAAATGGTGCGCCTTCCCTTGTACACTCTGCCATGCGCCCAGCAGTTTACACCCACATGTAGGGTACTACTGAACTTGGAAGAAATTGTGTAACAAACTCTGGCATGCTTTTTTTCCAGGATTCCTTGTAAAAATGAAACATTTTAAGCTAAAATTGCAAATTGTTGGAAAAAAATTAAATATTTGATTTTTACAGCCTAACGCTAAAAAGAATTTGTGAAACACCTGTGGTGTCAGTATACTCACTGCACCCCTGGATATGCTGCTTAAGGTGTGTAGTTTCCGCTAGGGGGTATTTTTAGGAGTGTTTTTTTTTAAGTTTTAGCACCTTATGATGTCCACAAACCTGAAACAGCGGCAAAATAAAATTGTACTGAAACTGAGACCCTAAAGTCTGGTAGGTGTGCCTCCCACTCTTAGGCTTATGGTTGAGCCACATGTTCTACTAGGGCCACACATGGGATATCTCTAAAAATGGCAGAATTGGGGGAATCGATATTTGGTTGCATTTCCATGGAGACATTTATCGTGTTCCAGTGAATAATGGATAAAAATTGAAAATCTGCAAAAAAATTTACATTTTTAAATTTCACCTCCACTTTGCTTTAACCCCTTACTGCCGGAGCCAGTTTTGTCCTCTCTGACAGAGCCCCATTTTTTTAATCTGGCATGTGTCACTGTACGTGAGTATAACTTTTTGACACTTTAACTTATTCATGTGATTCAGAGATTGTTTTCTCGTGACACATTGTGCTTTAAGATAGTAAGAAATTTTGGTCCAAAAAGTCCTTGTTTATTTGTGAAAAATATCAAAGAATCATGAAAAATTTGAAAAAACGTCAAAAATTTCTCTGTGTAAGATAGATAGTTATTCCACTCAAATAGCTTATAACTAGCATCAACCATATGTCTACTGTAGGTTGGCATCTTTTTTTTAAATGTCTTTTTTTTATTTACGTCATTAGGGGGCTTAGAAATTTAGTAGTAATTTTCAAATTTTCAAGAAAATTTGCAATATACATTTTTTTAGGGACCAGTCCATTTCTAATGTGATTTTGATTGGCCTGTATGTTAGATACCTCCATAAAATGATTTCATCTAAGAAACTACACCCCTTAAAGTATTCAAAACAGCATTCAGGAAGTTTATTAACCCATTAGGTGTTTCACAGGAATTAAAGAAAAGTGGAGGTGAATTTTTAAATTTGTATCCATTATTCACAAGAACACGGTAGATGTGATCAGGGAAATGCAACTTAATATTGATTCCCCGAATTGTGCCATTTTCAGAGATATCCCATATGTGGGCCTAGTGCGCGATTTGGCCCCAGAGTAGGAGGAGCAACTACTGGACTTTGGGGTCTCATTTTCATTATGATTTTATCTAGGTGCCATTTCACTTTTGCAGACGCCCTAAGGTGCTAAAAGTTAATAAACACCCCTAAAAAGACCCCATATTGGAAACTACACCCCTTAAGGAATATATCCAGCGGTGCAGTGAGTATATTGAACCCACAGGTGTTTCACAATTTTTTTGTGTGTGTGTTAAGCTGTGAAAATTAAAAATTTTATTTTTTTCAACAAACTGCAATTTTAGCTGAAAATGTTTCATTTTTACAAGGAATCCTGGAAAAAAAAGCACTCAAAATTTTGTCACGCAATTTCTTCCAAGTTCTGCAATACCCTACATGTGTGTGTAAACTGCTATTTGGGTGCATGTCAGGACGTATAAGGGAGGGAGCGCTATTTGGCTTTTGGAACGCAGATTTTGGTGGGGCCATGTCGCATTTGCAAAGCCCCCAAAGTAGCAGAACAAGTGAAACCTTCTAGAAGTCGCTCCATTTTGGATTCAACACCCATCAGGGATCTCATCTAGGGGTGTACTGTGCATTTTGGGCCCACAGGTGTTCCATAGTTTTTTTTCAGTATCGGGCTATGAAAATGGGGGGAAAAAAACGCAGTTCCACCATTGTTTTTTGGGCTTCATTCTTACAAAGTTCGGCGTACGGGATAAAAAACAGGATAACTTTACTACGGGGGTCGGAACAATTACAATTATATAAATTTTATATAGTTTTTTTTTTTTTTACTACTTTTACACAATAGAAATAGGTCTATAAAAATTGCGTTTTTATGTTGTCCTATTCTGACAACCATAGCTTTTTTATTTTTCTGTATACAGAGCTGATTATGGGCTTGTTTTTTGTGGGATGAGTTGACGTTTTTATTAGTACCATTATGGAGTGCATATGACGCTTCGATCACTTTTTATTAAGGTTTTTGTGAGGCATTTTGAACAAAATACAACATTCCTGGTAGTGTTTTTTGTTTTTTACAGCGGTCACCGTGCGGTATAAATGACAATCTAGCTTTACTCAGCAGGTCAATACAATTACAGTAATACCAAATTTATATATTTTTTTCATGTTTTATTGCTTTTACACAATTAAAACACTTTTATTCAAAAAGGAAAACACGTTATTGGTATCATTTTTTTGGGGACAAGACTTTTTAATCAGTTTTATATCCGTTTTTTGTAAGGCAGGGTGACGAAAATACTGCAATCCTAGGAGTGTTTTTTATTTTTATTTTTAACAGCGCTCACTTTGCAGTATCCATGACAAGTTAGCTTTACCGTGTGGGTTGATACGATTACGATGATACCCAATTTATATAGTTTTTTAATGTTGAAGCACTTAAAAAAAAAAAAAAAAAAAGTGTTCGCTGTCTTCTGAGAGCCATAACTTTTTTATTTTTCCGTATACATAGAGGTGTAAGGACTCTTTTTTTTGCGGGATGAACTGACATTTTAAATGGTACAAATTTGGCATTTAAATGAGTTTTTGATCGCTTTTTATTCCATTTTATGTGCTGCAGGATGAACAAAAATCGCAATTTTTTGATTGTTTTTTTTTTTTTTTAATTTTAACAGCGTTCACCGTACGGGTTAATTAATATGACACATTTATAGGACAGGTCGTTACGCATGCGGCGATACAAAATATGGGTACTTTATTTATTTTTGATCTTTTTGGGGGCGTTTGGCGTCTGTAAAGGGGAAAAGGGCGGTGTACGTGTTTTTATTTTATTTTTTGTGCTTGTGTTTTACTTTTTTTCACTTCTTTTTACTTTTTTTTTTTTTTACACTATTACTTTTCCCCATAGGGGATTTATAACAGCAATCTTCAGATCTTCTGAAGGTTGCTGTTAGCGGAGGCCAGAATGCATTGTTGCTTGCACTGGCCCCCCATGCAACTTCAGTCACGGCCCCCAATTCTTGGGGCACGTGACGCCACACGGGTCCCGGGAATGATCTTCATTCCGGAGCGGCGGTAAGCGATCGCTGCTGCATTAAAATGCAGCAGTGCGCCCAGGACAGGCAGGGGGCTCCCTCCCGCCCCCCGATTAGCTCCGACGATCTTTTAAATTTATATCGGAGTTAAGGGGGTTTAAACACCCGCGGCCGGGGCTCAACTGGCCGGGGGATTCGGCATGAAGCCAGCGGGAATTTTTTCCGTGGTCCATTTCGCGATCGGGGGCTCGCCCGCAAGCCGCCGGGCGCCAGGACTTTTGCATACGCAAATTTTGGGGGAAGTCAATTCCCCCTAGGGCGTATGCATACGTCCCAAAGTCGGGAAGGGGGTTTAATTTCTGTGAAAAATAATGGGTAAATAAATGCTGTTTTGAAAACATTAAGGGTTTTTTTTTTGATGGATAATTTTTGGGGGGGTAGTAAAAAAGGCATCTCAAAAACCCTTTGAACTTTAGACTGATATTTAAAAATAGCAATGTTGCAAATTTTCTTCAAAATGTGAAAAATTACTTCTAAATTTCTAAGCCGCAAATGTCATAAAAAAAATGTAAAAAAAATTATGCCAATCTACAGTGGACATATGGTAGATGCTAGTTATAAACTATTCTGTGGTGAATAATTATCTGTCTTGCACGCAGAAATTTTAGAACTTTGAAAATGACAAATTTTTCCAAATTTTTTTTCAAAATTTATATTTTTCACAAACAAACAAGGATTGTATGGACCAAAATTTCTTACTAACTAAAAGCACAATGTGTGAGAAAACAGTCTCTAAATCACATCGATAGGTAAAAGTGTCAAAAATTTATTCTCATATAAAGTGACACAAGTCAGATTTCAAAAATAAGGCTGTGTCAGGAAGATCAAAACTGACAGGGTCCTTAAAGGAGTTGTCTTACTGCATCGTTTTATCCTACCACAGTCCTGTTTTCTCTGTAACATTTTTTAATTCAGTGTTTACTGGTTTCTACTGGCTACTACTGGCCTGCAGTGATGAGCTGCTGAGGACATCAGGTCTGTAGCTATAGCGACCAGCACTGGCTGCCTATCAGGAGAGAATGAACAGGTCTGTAGCTATAGCGACCTGAGGAGCTGATGCAGGCCATATAAAAGGGGATATCTAGGAATAGGTAGGACACTGTTAATGGACATATATTGCAAAGTGACTTGTTTTTGAAAGATCTTTAACATAAAAAGCAATCCTTGTAGTGCGACAACCACTTTAATTCTGCAGGGTTGATAATACATTGGGAAAGTGCTGGCCAGTGAATACTCCCCGGCATACCTGCCACCAAGGGCCAGCTAGATATAACCGCAAGTTGTTTTTCAGTGGTACAATATCTTTGTGGGCCGTGATTTATGTTCATCCCATAAAAGCCTCCGTTTGTAAGAGACTGGAGTAAGTCAGGCTATACAAATTATTCTATGAGCAGTTTATCTGGTGCAAAATGGCCATTTGAAGTTGCAGGCAGCTATATACCATTGTGTTTTTCATTCTATAGTTCAGAAACTGTCTTCTATGTTTTATTTACGTTTATTTAGTTTTCATTTTAGAACCATTGCACAATAAATATAATTGAACACAACAATTTGGTACAGTTCACAGAAACTTCATTGGTAGTCTTGCTGCATTTTGCATTCCATTAGTTAAATGTACTCTATAATACATTATTTAAAACTGAAATACCCTGAATTCTTTCATAAAGTTATGGAAATGCTGCACAAGCATTTTATCAACTTATTCTGAAAAGACAAATGACTTAGAGCTAAATCAACTACAATGGATTCATCGAAATTCCAATTCAGTATCCTTGTGATGCATTTTCTAGTCATGAACTGTAAACAAAGGCAGATGAGCTGTTATCCTTAAAACAGATTCTGGATCTTGTTCAATCCGCCGGAAAGTGGGCCAATGCAATTGACTTCATCTCGCTGTTGTACAAAAAGAAATCAGCCTTCACCTGATATGAGAAGTAATTATACTATTGTGACTTTCCTTACCTATGAAAATGACTAGCACTTTTGTTTTATTGTTTATATCAACTTTTCTGCTGCTAAGACTTTCCAAAACAGTTTCACTTTTTTTTACCATGTAATAGCACTGAATTCTAAGTAGCATGTACAAGATTAGGGTCGCAATGTCAACCGAAACATCATCACTATATTTGTATGATCACAAGATTTCTCAAGGCTCCACAATTTGATACCTATATTAATTTGTATGTAATTAAGTATATGGAGTGCATCATTGTAACTTAAAAATATGTATGAAGAGTATTATATATTTCTTGTTAAACCGCTGTATGGTCTTGTCCACCGTTCTGTAGCTATGTTTCAGGATCTTAGCTACCTTCTTATAGCGTAGGTCATCTATATGTAGAGCAGCAATTCTTTTTTTCAGATCATCAGACAGTTCTTTGCCATGAGGTGTCATATTGAACTTCCAGTAACCAGTATGAGTGTGACAGCGATAACACCAAATTTAACACACCTGCGCCCCATTCACACCTGAGACCTCATAACACTAATTGCCACATCTTCAGTGTTGTCCCATGAAAAGATATAGTACAATATTTACAAAAACGTGGGGGTGCACTCACTTTTGTGAGTTACTATTTATATATATATATATATATATATATATATATATATATATTATATATATATATATATATATATATATATATATATATATATATATATATATGTTGTGTCAGCCACAGTAAGTGGTTGGCCTCCATTTATAGCTAGAATGGCTGTTTCATCCAATCTGGGAAAATTCTTAGTGGGAGCAGTAAAAGTATTAGAAGAGTAACTACTCTCCATGTTCCAGGCCTTTATAAGTCAGCTGACTAAGGGGGATTTGTTATACAGGGCACAGAGTTTGGCCTAAGTGGCAACTTACTGGTGACATCTAGGATCTCTCCTACAACCATTTGGTAACAGTAACATGTAGTGAGTGAAACTACTGTATATTAGTCAGTACTCAGATGAGCAGGAGTTTTCTTTATTTACTCTTTTGTTGAAATTATTGCACCTGTGATTGCTGTAATACCTGTTGTGCTAGGTAGGTAGATAGATAGATAGAGCAAAGTCCGGTGTAGACAGAGACACAGGTTTTCTGGGTACAAACACGGGTCCTTCTGTTGTAATACCTGTTGTGCTAGGTAGGTAGATAGATAGATAGATAGATAGATAGATAGATAGATAGATAGATAGATAGATAGATAGATAGATAAATATAGCAAAGTCCGGTGTAGGCAGAGAAACAGGTTTTCTGGGTACAAACACGGGTCCTTCTGTTGTAAGCGTCTTCAAGGACAAGAAAGTTGCTACTACACCCAACTACTGTGTAACGGCTCTGAAAGAAAGCTAATTGATGGGTTTGGCATCAGCAAGCTTTACATTGGGTAGTATATTCAGCATCCAGGAGAGTTAGGAGATGCTGCCAAACTCTGCCTTAACCTAAACCATTACAGTACAACCAATATTTCCACCATACAGTGACCAAATGGTGGTAATTACCAGTGTACACAGGCTCTGCAGACGCATAACTGATTACAGTGCAGGTAAATTTAACCCCTTAAGCCAAGTGCCTGAAAAGTACTTAATGACTAGCACTTTTTTATTTTCTTGTTTTTCAACAGTCGGTAATTTATTATTTTTTTAATGATGCAGTTGTATGAGGCCTCGTATTATTCGGGACAAGTTGTACTTTTTGGGGTAATAGTTTAAGTCCACTGCAGAATTTTTTTTAACTTTTTTTGTTTTTCACTTTTTTTTACATTTTTTACTCCATTCCCATTTCGCACTTAATAATTAGTTACATTAATTCTACAGGTTATTACGGTTGTGTGGGTACCTAATATGTGTAGGGCATTTTTTGTGTGTGCAATGTATACACTATTATTTTTTATTGAATATTTATTTTTATTTTATTTATTTTTTCTACACTTTATATTTTTTTTACAATTTTTTTTAAAATCTCATGAAGGGGTAACTGTTTTCATTATTATTTTACCCCTAGTAATGTATTAGCATATTAGTATATGCTAATACATTATACCGTATATACTCGAGTATAAGCCAACCCGAGTATAAGCCGAGGCACCTACTTTTGCCCCAAAAAACAGGAAAACTTATTGACTCGAGTATAAGCCTAGGGTAAAAAATGCAGCGGCTACTGGTAAATTTTAAAAATAAAAATGGATACCAATAAAATAACATAGGCAGTTTAATGTCCCCCATAAGCAGATTATAGGCAGGTATATGGCCCCATAGGCAGGTATAGGGCAGGCTGTAGGCAGGTATAGGGCAGGTATAGGGCCGGCTGTAGGCAGGTATAGGCAGCTGTAGGCAGGTATAGGGCAGGTATAGGCCGCTGTAGGCAGGGATAGGGCCAGCAGTATGCAGGTATAGGCAGCTGTAGGCAGGTATAGGGCAGGTATAGGCAGCTGTAGGCAGGTTAGGGCAGGTATAGGCAGCTGTAGGCAGGTATAGGGCAGGTACAGGCAGCTGTAGGCAGGTATAGGGCAGGTATAGGGCCGGCTGTAGGCAGGTATAGGGCAGGTATAGGGCCGGCTGTAGGCAGGTATAGGGCAGGTATAGGCAGCTGTAGGCAGGTATAGGGCCAGCTGTAGGCAGGTATAGGCAGCTGTAGGCAGGTATAGGCAGTTTAAAAAAATAAAAAAACAATCACTTACCTGGATCCCCGCTGCTCCGGACTCCCACGCGCTCCTCGGGTCTTCCCGGCACAGGCGGGTGACGTCATCAGGCCACGCACGCAGCGTGATGACATGCACGCTGCCTGTGCCGGGAGCTCCGGACAGCCGCCAGTCTGCGGCCGCCCGGAGGCCACTGCGGAGCACGGAGCATTTGCTCTGTGCCCCACAGTGGTATCCCTTCACCTGTGTGCGCTCCGGAGGAGTCGCATATAGGTGAAGGGATGGCGGACAGTGCCCGAGCCAGCGCAGCGCCCGGACACTGTGCGCTCACCCGGCCTTCAGTTATATGCGCTCCCTGAGGAGCCGCATATAGCTGAAGCGTCCCTGTCGGCACACGGGCCATCGCAACGCCCGAGCGCCGACAGTGACTCGAGTATAAGCCGAGGGAAAATTTTTCAGCACATTTTTTGTGCTGAAAAACTCGGCTTATACTCGAGTATATACAGTAATTAGAGATGGGCGAATTTCTTAAAAATTCCTTTCGCAGACTTCGCCGAATTTTCCGACAAATTCAGTTTCGTCCCAAATTACTTTGGGACGAATTGCGTTAAAAAACAGCTATTTCCTGGCTGCACAGGGCCTGTAGGGTGCTGTAGAACATTGTGCCATGCTTAAATATGCAGAGGGAGCTTGGTTTGGTCTTCATACAATGCTGTGTTTTAGTATGACACGCACATGACTGCCACCGCTCTTAGAATCGCTTCACTCTAAAATTCCCTGTGCATTTACAGTGGCAAAACTGACCAGAAAACTGAAGCGGTAATGCAGCCTGATAAAGTAATGGCAGCGCCAGCTGGAAAAAAACAAGCTGAGGGCTAAAATCTGACCATAACATCAAAGAACACAGTAGTAGGTTACCGGAGCCGCCACAGATCGCAGCACAGTAAGGGGACGTCACAGCAGGGGTCACTCCATGAGGCCAGAGCTTTAAACCATCACAGAATATGACAGAACCTGTTCTGTTAAACGCTGACACATGTAGAGGTCCCCCCGAATGAGTGGAGAGGGTGTCAGCAGTAATTTTGCGTTGACGTCTCTGATAATTTTGCCCTTCCTTTCATCCGTCAGTGTCCGCTTTCAATCGGTCAATAATCCATCAGTATTGCTAAGGCCAAAAAGAAACAGGAGTTGATCCAAAACAGAGATGACCTGTAAATGTGATATTTGCATGTCTTCTGTGTTCTGTATCCACTCCTGCTTTTGTCTAGACAATCCTGATCCTTCCCATTCCTTCTGAGAGGTGAAAAGAAGGGGAAAACCAAATATAGTGGCAACGTCATAGAGTGGTGAGGGTGGAAACAGCATTAGGAAACCACAGGGTGTTCCAGTGAGACAGCGATCACTTGGCAGCAGCATGAGTAGGCCACAGAGTGGCACAATGACATATTCTGGAGGTAGCAGCAAAATCAGGAGCCCACAAAGTGGCACAATGACACAGTGTGGAGATGATGGCAGGAGCAACAGGAGTAGCATGAGGTCAGAGAGTGGCACAATGACAAATTCTGGAGGTGGCAAAAACAGGAGTAGGCCACAGAGTGGCACAATGACAAGTGTGAAGATGATGGCAGGAGCAACAGTAGTAGCATGAGGTCAGAGAGTGGCACATAGACAAAGTGTGTAGGTCACGGCAGCAGCCACAGCAGCAGCATGAGGTCAGACAGTGGCACAATGACAAATTCTGGAGGGGGCAAAAACAGGAGTAGGCCACAGAGTGGCACAATGACAGAGTGTGGAGGTCACGGCAGCAGCCAAAGCAGCAGCATGAGGTCAGGGAGTGGCACAATGATGGGGTGTGGAGGTGGGTGGCAATACCAGTCCCTGGTAAAGATGGTGGAAGGCAGATGGAGAAACTGTCAGCAGATGTGTGGCATCAGGCGCGTGGCGGCATCAAAATAGTAGGCAGGTAGTTTGAACCCAGACTCATTTCTCAAAGTTTTGATGAGGCGTCATGGCTGATGTAATCTGATGCCGAAGGCATTGGTGTGTGGAAATCCTGGCCGATCCACACCTGATTCATCTTGACATAGGTCAGTCGTTCCACATTTCCGGTGGACAAGCAGGTTCTCCTTGGGGTAACGATGGCCCCCGCCGCACTGAACACCCGCTATGATGCCACACTACTGGCCGGGCAGGACAGCTTCTCCACTGCAAACTCGGCAAGTTGTGGCCACACATCCAGTTTGGCTGCCGAGTAGTCCAGCGGATCTTCTAACTGAGGTGGCAGAGTGCTGTCCTAGGCCACGACCTGTTGGTTCAGGGTCTGCTCAAGGTCCTGCTGCTGCTGCTGCTGGCGAGTGCCCTCCTCACTAGGCAGGTGAAGGAAGCTGCTCATCAGCGACTCCAGACCTAGGTTGCTGCTGATGGAGCTGGTTCTGCTCCTACCCCCCACCTGAGGATGGACAATGCCGCACATAGGCAGCGGCCAACTGACTATGGAGGATTTCTCTATAGTATTTGAGTTTGTCCTCCCTCTCAGCATCTGGGAAAAAGGCTCCCATTTTGGACCGCTATCGAGGGTCCAATAGGGTGGAGAGCCAGAAGTCATCCCTCTGCCGGATGGTGACTATTCGGCTGTCACTAGCCAGGCAAATCAGCATGCTGCGGGCCATCTGCCCAAGTGACTCTGAGGGAATAACTGCCTCCAGCTCCACTGTATACTGCCACGGTGCTTGCGAGTCATCTGCCTCTTCTTCCTCATCTCCATCTACCTCCTCCAGCTGCTCCAGCTCCTCGGCTCCTGTTACCTGGGTAGAAAAACCACTCATTTCACCAGACAATGCTTCTCTTCTGCTCCAATGTCCTCCTCCTCCTCGTCCTCCTCCAGTCCCCACTGGACTCATATGGCCGCGAGATGTAGTCGCCACGTCTCCAATCCCCTGCCCAGACAGATTTTTCAGCATCTGTTCCAGGGCATGAAGCAGTGGAATGACGTTATTCATCCCGTAGTCCTGGCGACTGACAAATCACGTGGCCTACTCAAATGGCCTCAGCAAACGGCAGGTGTCACGCATGAGCTGCCACTGGCTGACATCAAAGTTACACAGAGGAGTACTCCTGCCCGCCTGGATCATCATAAAATCGTTAATGGCCTTTCTCTGTTCATACAGTTGGTCCAACATGTGCAGGCTGGAATTCCAACGGATGGAAACATCGCAAATCGGTGTGTGTTGGGGGAGGCCGTACTGCCGCTGCAACTCGAGCAGGGTGTGCCTGGCTTTGTAGGAATGGATGAAGTGCATGCACAGTTTCCTGGCCATTTTCAGAATCTTCTGAAGATCGGTGGAAGACTTCTGGAACCTTTTCACAACCAGATTGAACACGTGCGCCATGCCGGGCGCATGGACCATCCCTTCTCGGTGCAGCACAGACACCATGTTACTCCCATTGCCTGTCACCATGGTTCCGATTTGCAGTTGGTGCAGAGAAAGCCACACATCGATTTCTTGCTGCATGACGCGGAGCAGTTCCTCCCCTGTGTGACTTCGCTCGCTGAGGCAAGCCAGGTGTAGAAATGCATGACACCGCTGTGCCCTACACATGTGGTATGATGGAGCAGCACTTGTGGAGGCTGAGATTGTGGTGGTGGTGGTGGAGGAGGAGGAGGGCGGCGGACATTGTCGCAGGAGCAGCAGTTTGACAACGTGGAGGAGAAAGTGGCGTCTCCTGTCCAAGTTGCTGGTGTGGCTGGGCAGGAAGCACATTCACCCAGTGGGCCGTAAAGGACATGTACTAGCCCTGACCGTAGTTACAGCTCCACATGTCCGCGCTGCCGTGCACCTTGGAACAAACCGATAAGCTCAAGGACTGGCCTACTTTCTGTTCTACATATTTGTGAAGGGCTGGTACTGCCTTTTTGGAAAAGAAATTACGGCTTGGAACTCTCCACCTCGGCTCGGCACAGGCCATTAATTCTCTGAACGGTAAAGAATCCACCATTTGGAAAGGGAGAGACTGCAGTACCAACAACTTGGACAGGAGCACGGTCAGCTGCTGCACCTTAGGATGGTTGGATGCATACTGTTGTCTCTTTGCAATCGCCTCATTGAACGACTGCTGGCGCCAAAAGTAGTGAGGAGCAGGAGCATCTGGACTGGGAGATGATGGCACAGAGAAATAGCTCCCTTCTGCAGAGGTGGTGGAGCCTTGACTGGCTGCAATGGCATGCGTGCCACTGGGCACTGCTATTGCTGCAGCGGCAGGATGGACCACCACATCTGAGCCATGTTTCTCCCAGGCCACCGGACGGTGACGCTGCATGTGTTGATGCAGGGCCGTGGTGCCAACATTAGCTCCCCGGCAACACTTCACTTTCTGCCCACAGATCCTACACATACCCATATTCGTCTCCTCCGGTGTCTGAACAAATAACTGCCACACCGCTGAGTAGCTGAATTTACCGCCAACGCTCCACACTGAGTGACTACTACCACCGCTGCCTCTGCGAGCCCCTGTGCCGCTACTTTCTTGGACCTGCTAAGCGGGTTTTCTACCCTGTGGCTGCTTGACTCCCGACCTCTCACTGCTGCTACCCTTCTGACTCAGGGCCACACTACCCACTTGCTGTCTGCGCCGCTGCCTGATGCGCAAGCTGACACCCTCTTCTCCTGACGATGATGAAGCCCTTGCTTCACCCGGCTCCCAAGTGCGGTCGGCTACATCATCATCGATTATTGTTTGATCTTCACTGCTGTCCTCCTCAACGGTCTTGGTATGCAGAGGCTGACCCCTCACAACATCACCTCCCATGCAACTCTCCACATCTATACTTTGCTGCCTACTGCAAGAAGCAGGGGATATTGGCCCCATTTCTTCGCTGCCAAGTAGCTCCTGACTGTCCTACTCAAATTGTTCATCCTCGCTGTATAGCGGTGCTGAGCCCAGACGACATAGTAGATCTCTGGCTGAGGGAACTGGATGGGACAGAGGCAGGTTGAGGACAGGTGAGGGCCATTGACCTGCTCCGGGCCATGCCAACTAAAGGTTGTGTCTGACGTTTCCACCGACTCTTGGCTGGGGTTGTCAGATGTCATCTGGGAGGAAGTGGATGACCTAGTCAACCAATCAAGAACCCTTGGGTTGGTTGTCAACACATGGCCACTAGATGACACCGGCAGTTCTGGCCTCACCGAGTCACCCCTGCTGCGACATCCCCTTATGGTGCAGCAACCTGTGCCTGCTCCAGGAATGTTTGTGCCACTGCCACTCGCATGTGAAGAGCCTGCCACCTCTCTGTCTGACATACTGTTTGTTCAAAGATTTACAGACTCTGTTTAATGAAGATATCTGTATATGATAAATACACAATTTATATTTGACTCCAAATGAACCCACTAACAGGCTTGGGTAACCCTTGGATATAAATTGCGCAAAAGAAATGAGCAGCAAAAAATTAACTGGTATGTGGCGTATTAAAACGCTGTGTATTTTTTTGACTACAAAAGCAGAAACACGCTTAATTAACCTTTGGATATAAATTATGCTACAGGAATCACCAGGAAAAATTTTGACTTTGGCGTTGAAAAATACTGTTTCTTTTACTGACTCCAAAAGCAGAACAAGGCTTATTTAACCTTTGGATATAAATTATGTTTGATGAATCAACAGGAAAAATTTCGTCTGGCATTGAAAAACAACTTTTTTTTTACTGACTACAAAAGCAGATACACGCTTAATTATCCTTTGGATTTAAATTATGTTACAGGAATCACCAGGAAAAATGTTGTCTTTGGCATTGAAAAATACCGTTTCTTTTACTGACTACAAAAGCAGAACCACGCTTAATTAACTTTTGGATATAAATTATGCTACAGGAATCACCAGGAAAAATGTCATCTTTGGCGTTGAAAAACACTGATTCTTTTACTGACTACAATAGCACAAACACGCTTATTTAACCCATGGATATTAATTGCGCAAAAGAAATGAGCAGCAAAAAAGTGACTGGTATGTGGCGTGTTAAAACGCTGTTTCTTTTACCGACTACAAAAGAAGAAACAAGCTAAATTAACCTTTATATAAAAATTATTCTACAGGAATCACCATAAAAAATGTTGTCTTTGGCGTTGAAAAACACCTTTTCTTTTACTGACTACAAAAGCAGAAACATGCTTAATTAACCTTCGGATATAAATTATGCTACAGGAATCACCTGGAAAAATTTAGTCTTTGGCGTTTAAAAAAACAATTTATTTTACTGACTACAATAGCACAATCACGCTTAAGTAACCCTTGGATATAAATTGAGCAAAAGAAATGAGCAGCAAAAAATTAACTGGTATGTGGATTGTAAAAACGCTGTTTCTTTTACTGAATACAGCAGCAAAAACAGGCTTAGTCAACCCTTGGATATTCAAAGTGCTCCAGAACTGACCAGATAGCATTAAAATGTATATGCAGCAGAATTGGACGCACACTGGACTTCAATTCCAATACCCCACAAAATCAAAATTAGAACGGAAGAGGAACAGTCTCTGAGAAAAGCTGTGACACCCCCCCCAAAAATCGCTGTTAAAAAGTAATTTCTTTTGTGTGAGATCTTAGCTACTGGAGCTGCAGCAGCTACAGCACGGCACAGAGAGAGTGTAACGGCTGGGTAGTGGATCCTCTGGACCACCGCAAGCGATGATAGTTAAGCCACGCCAGGGAACGGAATCTAAGTAGCCCCCGGTTTTCACCAGAGCCCGCCGCAAAACGGGATGGACTTGTTGCGGCGTGAGGCTACCAGGTCGTTACCCCTGACGGGACTTGCTTGCGATGGCGGTCGAGGTGCAGCGAGGTACAAAATCATAGTCCAAGAATCGTAGTCGTGGGCAGGCAGTAAGGTCAGGGCAGGCGGCAATGATTCGTGGTCGCTGACAGGCAGGAAGGTCAGGGCAGGCGGCAGAGGTTCGGAGTCGAGAAACGTAGCAAGAGGTCTGGTAAACGGTAAGGCAAGAATATACGTTAGGAGCGCTTTCTCTAAGGCTCAGGGCAACATAGATCCAGCAAGGAATGATTGCGGAGCGATTCCTTAAATAGGGGAAGCGCCCGGCAATTAACCAATTACCGGGACGCTGGCCCTTTAAATTTACAAGAACGCGCGCGCATAGATCCAGCAAGGAATGATTGCGGAGCGATTCCTTAAATAGGGGAAGCGCCCGGCAATTAACCAATTACCGGGACGCTGGCCCTTTAAATTTACAAGAACGCGCGCGCTAGGGGGCGGGCACGCGCGCCTTGGCCGGCAGAGGACGCGGACGGGACAGGAACGAGGCCAGGTGAGTCCCCGGCAGGAGCGGACCCCCGGCTCGTCCCCGGCTTGCCCCCGGCAGGAGCGGGGGCAACTGCTACAGTACCCTCCCCCCCCTTAGGTCTCCCCCTCTTTTTAGGCTGAAGGAACTTACGGAGCAGATCTTGATTCAGGATGTTGGACTCCGGTTCCCAGGACCTCTCTTCGGGGCCGAAGCCTCTCCAATCTACAAGAAAGAAACGCTTACCCCTGATGGTCTTCATGTCTAAGATGTCCTTTACTTCAAAAACATCAGGGGACTCTAGGACCGGAGACGGGGCAGCGCCCCTCTGGGAGAACCGGTTCAAGACCAGAGGCTTTAGGAGGGAGACGTGAAAGGCGTTAGGAATCCGGAGAGATGGAGGAAGGCAGAGCTTGTAGGACACCGGATTCAGTTGCCGAAGTACTCTGAACGGTCCCAGAAACCGCGGACCCAATTTATAGCTGGGGACCTTGAGGCGTATGCATTTGGACGAGAGCCACACTTTATCCTGTGGGAGGAACGTTGGGGAAGGTCTTCTCCTCTTGTCAGCTTGGGACTTCATGCGGGCTGAAGCCTGGAGTAAAGCTTGTCGGGTCTCTCGCCAAATGACCCCGATATCCCGAACCTGGTTGTCCACGGCAGGAACCTCGGAGGCTGAGGCCAAGGGGAGGGGAGGGCGTGGGTGACGACCATAGACCACAAGGAATGGAGAACGGCCAGTCGAGTCTGAGTCCCGATGGTTATATGAGAACTCGGCCCATGGAAGCAGTTCGGACCAGTCGTCCTGGCGTCCGGACACAAAGTGCCGTAGATACTCCCCCAAGATCTGGTTTACTCTCTCCACCTGCCCATTGGTCTGGGGATGATACGCAGATGAGAAATCTAGCTTGATTTGCAAGCGGGAACATAGGGCACGCCAAAATTTAGAGACAAATTGGACGCCACGATCGGAGACAATGTGGGATGGTAAACCATGCAGGCGAAAAATATGATGGAAAAAATGGCCCGCCAATTGGGGAGCAGAAGGGAGACCAGGAAGCGGCACAAAGTGGGACATCTTTGAAAATCGGTCAGTGACCACCCAGATGACCGAGTTCCCCGAGGAAGGAGGAAGGTCCGTGATGAAGTCCATGCCTATGTGTGTCCATGGAGCCTCCGGAACAGGCAGAGGGACTAGGAGGCCTGTGGGCCTATGGCGTGGGACCTTGTTTCGGGCACATGTGGTACAGGAGAGAACAAAGTCCTTGACATCTTGGAGCAGAGTTGGCCACCATTAGTGTCGGAGATGAGGGCATAGGATTTTCGTACCCTGGGGTGGCCAGCTAGAAGAGAACTATGCCCCCAACCCCGAATTCTCTTCCTGAGTGCGGGACGCACATATGTTCTGCCCGGAGGGACACTACGGAGATCCACAGGAGCCACATGGACCAGCCGTTCAGGAGCAATGATGTGCTGCGACACAGGTTCCTCCCCGGTAATGTCAGAAGCATGGGAGAGGGCATCCGCCTTGAAATTTTTCTCGGCTGGTCGGAAGTGGATCTTAAAATCGAAGCGAGAGAAAAAAAAGAGACCACCGGGCCTGGCGAGGATTTAGGCGCTGAGCGGTCTGGAGATATTGGAGATTCTTATGGTCTGTGAAGACGTCAAACGGATGTTGAGCTCCCTCCAACAGATGACGCCACTCTTCCAGGGCCAATTTTATGGCCAACAGCTCCCGATCTCCAAGGGCATAATAACGTTCTGCCGAAGAGAAGGTCTTCGAAAAAAAACGCATGTGAAGGTCTTGCCCTTAGGGCCCTTCTGGGTCAGGACTGCCCCTGCTCCCACGGAAGAGGCATCGACCTCAAGGCTGAAGGGTCTTTCTGGATCTGGACAGACCAAAATAGGTGCAGAGGAGAACGCTGTCTTCAGTCGGGAGAATGCGTCCTCGGCAGACGGAGGCCAACATTTCGGATTAGCGTTCTTTCTGGTGAGAGCCACGATGGGAGCCACAGGCGTAGAAAAGTGGGGAATAAACTGCCGGTAGTAGTTGGCGAATCCTAGGAAGCGTTGAATCGCCCGGAGACCGACAGGTTGTGGCCACTGCTGGATCGCAGAGAGTTTAGCTGGGTCCATTTGTAGACCTTGATCAGAGACTATGTACCCCAGGAAAGGAAGGCTGGCCTGGTGGAAGCGGCACTTCTCCATCTTGGCATACAGCCGATTTCCCCGCAGGCGATGCAGGACCTGGCGTACTTGTATCCGATGGGTCTGTATGTCAGGAGAAAAAATCAAAATATCGTCCAGGTATACAATGACGCAGGTGTACAGCAAGTCCCGAAATACGTCATTGACGAACTCCTGAAATACGGCTGGGGCGTTGCATAGCCCGAAGGGCATCACGAGATACTCGAAATGCCCGTCCCGTGTGTTGAACGCCGTTTTCCATTCATCCCCCTCTCGAATTCTGATGAGGTTATAGGCTCCGCGTAGATCTAATTTGGTGAAGACCTTGGCTCCACGGAGGCGGTCGAAGAGCTCAGATATCAGGGGTAGAGGGTAGCGATTCTTCACCGTGATCTTGTTTAGCCCTCTGTAATCGATGCACGGGCGGAGAGAACCGTCTTTTTTCTGGACGAAGAAGAAGCCGGCACCGGCGGGTGAGGAGGACTTGCGTATGAAACCTTTTGCCAAATTCTCCTGTATATAGGCCGACATGGCCTGGGTCTCGGGCACAGAGAGAGGATAGACCCTACCCCGTGGGGGACTGGTTCCGGGGAGGAGATCTATAGGACAGTCATACGGCCGATGGGGTGGTAACTTCTCAGCCTGTTTCTCCGAGAATACATCTCCAAAATCCTGGTACTCCGCTGGCAGACCCTGTAGAAACTTGATGGACGACTAGGGAGGAGAGATGGACACCGGGCGTGGTGCCACCAAACAGAGATCCTGGCTAGTGTTGAGCAATTATGTTGGCTATCGACATCGGGCGATAGTCGATAGTCGGCCACCATCGATAAGGTTTTTCGATAGTCGATCATCTCCGATGACCATTAAAGTCTATGGGAGAGCAACATAAACACCTTCATTCTTACACCCAAAAGGGCTGGAGAAGCTGGAAATAAACAGCCACAACAAGTCTTCAAATGGATACTGCGACCATTTAGGACAACACATTAGGCTATATAGACACAGAATAAATAGAAAAAAAGTCACATCACCATTCACTATCCCTGTTTTGTACCACAGCATGACCTTAATACTGACATACCACCAACAAATTAAATAGTGCCTTGAAGGAAGTATTATTTGAACTTCATTTTATTGAATGTGTCTTTCAATTTTGCTGCATATGAAAACTAGACCCCCCCCCCCCACCCCCCCCCTCCCCCCACCTACATTGAATATCCTGTCCTGAAGCGCTTGACTAGTGAGGGCGATTGATTCTAAGAAGTGGATTTCGATTTAGAATTTCAGGGGAAACTTCGGTGTCGGACGAAGTCGAACTGTGGGAGACGCTTAGGGTGTAACGAAGTGTGCTTTTGTTTGATAAACATGGCTGCGAGCACATGGCGCTACCATGGGGCCAAAGCTCTCTGGGAGGGAAAGAAGGCATAGCCTGCATGACATGTGCAGAGGATGAAGCCAATCAGAGACGGCGGGATTCGTGTGACGTCACGCATATATAAGACCGAGCGCTGGCCGATGGGAGCATAATTCCTCTCACTGTTATGAAAGGGAAGGTGCTGTGCGGGTGTAAGCGCTTTCTGAGAGATAATGATATTTTATACTGCGATTTCTGTGGGGTGTCTGTCAGTTGGTCTCAGAGATGTTCTCTGATTGTGCTTTTATATTTTTTGGGTAGGTATTGGATCTGAAATCCCAGTGTGGGCCACTGCAGCTGCATATACATTCAATATCAAAGTGGATCTAACGCGCGTTCTGTTGTTATTCATTCTAATGAAACATGCGTTTGTACAATACAATACACTTCATTTTTGGTGCTGAATTCTACTGCGCGTCAAAATTTACATCCAGGGGTTAATTAAGCGTTGTTTTTCTGGTGTGCTGACAAAAATATACCGTATTGTTCAACGCCTTATTTATATATATTTTTTTGGTTGCCTAATTCACAAGCAAAGGGGCTAATTACAACTGTATCTCTTGTTGCTGTGGGTTGAAACCACGCATTTGTAACACGCTACTAGTTTGTGCGGCAGCACATTCTGTGGCGAATTTAATCCCGCGGGTTAATTAAGCGTTGTTTTGCTGGTGGGCTGACAAAATTAAAACTGTCTTTTTCAACGCCAAATATATATATATTTTTTGGTAGACTAAATTCACAAGCAAGGCAAATTAACTGTATATCTTTGTTGTGTGGCGTAGGAAAACAGCAATTTGTAACACGCTACTTGTTTGTGCGGCTCAATTCTTTGAGCGCCAATTTACATTCCAGGGTGTTAACATAATGGTATGTTTTGTGGTGTGCTGAACCAAAATAATACCGTCTTTTTTCAACGCAAATATTTATATTATTTTTTTGGTTAGCCTTAATCTCAAGCAAAAATCGGCTAATAACAACTGTATCTTTGTTGTGTGGGAGTAGAAAACACGCAATGTAACACGCTTCTAGTTTGTGCGGCTCATTTCTTTGGCAATTTTCATCAGGGTCTAATGTTTAAGCGTTGTTTGCTGGTTGTGCTGACAAAAATAAAGTGGTCTTTTTCAACGACCAAATTATTATAATTTTTTTCTTTGGAAGCTCTAATATTCACAAGCAAAGGCAAACGATTACCAACTGTATTCTTCGTTGTTGTGGCGTAGGAAACACGCAATTGTAACCTGTACGGTTTGTGCGGATCAATTCTTTGGCGCAATTTACATCCAGGGGTTATAATTTATAGACGGCTGTTTGCTGGTTGTGCTGACCAAAAAATAAACGTCTTTTTCAACCTAATTATTATATATTTTTTTTGGAGTGCTTGCTATTCACAAGCAAAGGCAAAATTACAACGTATCTATTGTTGTGTGGCGTAGAGAGAAAAACACGCAATTGTAACAGACGCTACTAGTTTGTGCTGGATCAATTCTTTGGCGCTCAATTTACATCAGGGGTTAATTTTAAGCGTTGTTTTTTGCTGGTGTGTGGACAAAATTAACTGTACTTTTTCAACGCCCATTTTATATTATAGTTTTTTGGTGCCTAATTCAAAGCAAAAAGGCAAATTTACAAACTGTATCTCTTGTTGTGTGGCGTAGATAACCACGCAATTGTAACAAGCTACTAGTTTGTGCGGCTCAATTCTTTGGAGCAATTTACATACAGGGGTTAATTAAGCGTTGTTTTGCTGGAGAGCTGACAAAAATAACCCGTCTTTTTCAACGCCAAAAATATATATATTTTTTTGGTGACTAATTCTCAAGCAAAGGCAAATTACAACTGTATTCTTGTTGTGTTGGCGTATGAATAAGGAAAAACACGCCAATTGTTACACGCTACATAGTTTGTTGCGCCTCAATTCTTTGGCGCAATTTACATCCAAGGGGTTTATTAAGCGTTGTTTTTGTGGTGTGCTGACTCATTTTAAACTGTTCTTTTTCAAGACCAAATAATATATATATATTTTTGAGTAGCCTAAATTTACACAAGCCAATTAGGCAAATTAAATGTATCTTTGTTGTTGGCGTAGGGAAAACACGCAATTGTAAAACACGCTTACTAGTTTGTTGCGGCTCAATTCTTTGGCGCGATTTACATCCAGGGTTAATTAAGGTTGTTTATTTTGCTTGTGTGTGACAAAATAAACCGTCTTTTTCAAGCCAAATAGTATATAAATTTTTTTGGTAGCCTAATTTCACAAGCAAAAGCAAATTTACAACGTTTCTTTGTTAAAGTATTGTGTGGCGTAGGAAAAATCGGCCAATTTGTAAAATGCTACTAGTTTAGTGCGGCTCAATTCTTTGGCGCAATTTAATCCAGGTTAATTAAGTCGTTGTTTTGCTGGTGTGTTTGACAAAAAAAATATTAACTGTCCTTTTTTTCAACGCCAAAATATATTTTATTTTTTTGGCTAGCTTAATTCACAAGCAAGGCAAATTCAACTGTATTTTGTTGTGTGGCAGTAGAATAGAAAACCGCAATTGTAACACGCTACCTAGATTTGTGCGCTCAATTTTTGGCGCAATTTTCATCCAGGGGTTAATTTAATGCGTTCTGTTTTGCTGGTTGCTGACAAAAAATAATACTTGTTCTTTTCATCGCCTTAAACTCATATATATATATTTTTTGGTAGCCTGTATTCACAAGCAAAGGCAAATTTTACAACTGTAATTCTTTGTTGTGTGGCGTAGAAAACACGCAATGTGTAACACGATACTAGTTTGTGCGGCTCAATTCTTTGACGCAATTTACATCCAGGGGTTAATTAAGCGTTGTTTTGTGGTTGTGTGACAAAAATAAACGGTCTTTTTAACGCCAAAATATATATTATTTTTTTTGGTAGCCTAATTCCCAAGCAAAGGCAAAATTACAACTGTATCTCTGTTGTGTAGGCGTAGAAACACGCATTGTAACTCGCTAATTGTTAGTGGCGGTCTCATATTCTTTGGCGCAATTAACTCCAGGGGTTATTAAGCGTTGTTTTGTGGTGATGTGCTGACAAAAATTAAAATGTATTTTTCAACGCAATATATATATATTATTTTGGTAGCACTAATTCACAAGCAAAAGGCAATTTAGAACTTGTAATCTCTTGTTGTGTGGGCGTAGAAAACACGCAACTGTAACACGCTAATAGTTTGTGGGCTCCAATTCTTTGCGCAATTTACATCAGGGGTTAATTAAGCGTTGTGTTTTTGCTGGTGTGCTGACAAAAATAAACGGGTCTTTTCAAACGCCAAATATATTTATATTTTTTGCGTAGCGCTAATTCCACAAGGCAAAGGCAATTACAAACTGTATCTATTGTTGTGTGGCGTAGAAAAGAAAACACGCAAATGTAACACGTACTAGTTTGAGTGGACTCAATTCTTTGCGCCATTAATCCAGGGGTTAAGTTAAGGTTTGTTTTTGCTGTGTGCTGACAAAATTAACTGTCTTTTTCAACGCCTAAATATATATATATGTTTTTGGTAGCATAATTCACATGCAAACGCAATTACAACTGTATCTCTTGTTGTGTGGCGTAGAAAACACGCATTTGTTTATTAAACGCTAATAGTTAGTGCGGCTCAATTCTTTGGCGAAATTTAATCCAGGGGTTAATTAGAGAGGTTGTTTTGCGGTGTGTGACAAAAATAAACCGTCTTTTCTTTTTCAAAGCCAATATATATATATTTTTTTGGTAGCCTAATTCAAAGCAAAGGAAATTACAACTGTATCTCTTGTTGGTTGGCGTAGAAAAATCACGCATTTGTAACACGGCTACATTGTTTGAGCGGCTCCAATTCTTTGGGCGCAATTTCATCCAGGGGTTAATTATGCGTTGTTTTGCCTGGTGTGCTGACAAAAATAAATGTCTCTTTTTCAACGCAATATATATTATTTATTTTTTTGGTAGCCTAATTCACAAGCAAAGGCAAATTACAACTGTATCTTCTTGTTGTGTGTGGCGTAGATCAACACGCAATTGTAATCACGCTACTTGTTTGGGCGGCTCAATTCGTTTGGCGCAAGTTACTCAGCGGGTTAATTAAGCGTTTTGTTTTTGCTGGTGTGATGATCAAGAATATAAAACGGTCTTTTTCAAACGCCAATATATATATATAAATATAAAATTTTTTTAGGTGCCTAACTTCACAGCTAAGGAAAATTACAACTTATCTCTTGTGTGTGGCGTAGAAAAAAAACACGCAATTGTAACACGCTACTAAGTTTGTGCGACTCAAATTCTTTGGCGCAATTTACATCAGGGGTTAATTAAGCGTTGTTTTGCTGGTGTGCGCTGACAAAAATAAATGAGTCTTTTTCAACGCCAAATCATATATATATTTTTTTTGTAGGCCTTAATATTCACAAGCAAAGGACAAAATTACAACTGTATCTTTGTCTTTTGGTGTGGCGTAGAAAACTCGAGCCATTGTAAAACTGTTGACTAGTTTAGTGCGGATCAATTCCTTTGGCGCATAAATTTACATCCCAGGGGTGTAATTTTGCGTTGTTTTGCTGCGTGTGCTGAAAAATGTAACTGTCTTTTTCACGACAATTATTATATAATTTTTTTGGTAGCCTAATTAACAAGCAAAGGCAAATTCAACTGTATCTCTTGTTGTGTGAGTAGAAAACAAGCAAAATGGTCACACGCTAATAGTTTGTGGGCTCATTCTTTGGCGCACCAATTTACTTCCAGGGGTTAATTAAGCGTTGTTTGTTGGGTGCTGACAAAATAAACACGTTCTTTTTCAACGCCATATATATATATTTTTCTTTGTAGCCTATTCACAAGCAAGGCAAATTACAATGTATCTCTTGTTGTGTGGCGTAGAAAAACACGCAATAAGTAACACGTACTAGTTTTGTGCGGCTCAATTTCGTTTGGAAGCATTTTACATCCTAGGGGTTAATTTAATGCGTTGTTTTGATGGTGTGCTGACATAAAAATTAAACCGTATTTTTCAACACCGAAATATATAAATTTTCTATCTTTTGTTAGCATTAATTCACATGCGATAGGTTAATTACGCCTGTTTGTGGCTTTTTATCATTTAGAATTAAAACAACACATGCTTGTTGTTAAACGACACATACAAGTACAATTTTTTCCTGGCCATTGTGGAGCGCAATTTATACTCAAGGGTTACACAAAGATGTTACTGGGTTCATTTGGAGTCAAAAAACAGAGGTGTAATATTTTATCATATACAGTTGCTTCTTCAAACAGTGGTCCTGTACTTTTAGAACATACAAGTATGTCAGACAGAGGAGGTGGGTGCAGGCTCTGAACTGCGAGTGGCCGTGGCACAAACATTTCTGAAAAGGGCCCAGGTCGCACACAGCAAGGGGAAGTCGCAGCAGGGGGTCACTCTCGGGTGAGGCCACAACATGCGCTTGTCATATAGCGGACCGTGTGTTGTTCAGCAACCCAAGGGTTCTTGATTGGTTGGCTCTAGGTCATCCTCGCTCCACCAGATGTACATCTGACAAACCCCAGCCACTGTAGTCGGTGGGAACTCTCAGGACAAAACACTTAGTTGCGATGGCGGGTGAGCGGCGTCAGCGGCCCTTCACCTGTACCTCAGGCCCGCCTTGTCACCATCAGTCCTCAGCCATGGATCTACTATGTGGTCTGGGCTCGCGCCACTTATATAGCTGAGGATATGATACAATTTGAGGAGGGCAGTCAAGCAGCTACCGTGTCAGCGAAGAATGGGGCCAATTCCCCCAGCTTATTGCAGAGGCGGCAAAAAGTATAGATGTGGAGAGTGGCATGGAGAGGGTCATGTGTGTGAGAGGTCAGCTGGCTTACCAAGACCGGTTGATGAGGACTCTGTAGTGACGATTGAAACACAAATAGATGATTGATGTAGACGACCGGCACTTGGGAGCGGGTGAAGCAAGGGCTTCTCATCAATCGGTCAGGAGGGAAGAGGGCGTCCGCTTGCGCGTCAGGCGCGGCGCAGCCAGAGAGCAAGTGGGTTGTGTGGGTGAGTCAGCAGAAGGTAGCAGCAGTGTGAGGTCGGGAGCCAAAGCTGGTCCACGAGGTTAGACAACGCTTCGCAGGTCCAAGACAGTAGCGCACAGGGGTCTCAGGAGGCAGCGGCGGCAAGTTTGAAGTCACTCCAGTGCGAGCCAATCGATTGGGCCGGTTATAAATCAGCTACTCGGCGGTTTGTTGTGGCAGTTCTTTGTAAGACACCGGAGGAGCCGAATATGGGTATATGTAGAATCTGTTGGGCAGAAAGTGAAGCTGGGCCAGGGAGGCTTAACGTTGGCAAACGGCCCTGCGTCAACACATGCAGCGTCCACCAATCCGGTGGATGGGAGAATCGTGGCTCAGATGTGGTGGTCCATCCTGCCGCTGCAGCAGCGGCAGCGGCCAGTGGGCACGCATGTCCATTTCAGCCATGTCAAACGGCTCCCTCCACCTCTTGCAGAAGGGCAGCTGTTCTGTTCTTTGACATTTTTCCATTCACGGTCAGATGCTCCATGCCTACTCGCTACTCATGGCGCAGCAGTAGTTCACAGAGGAGATTGTAAAGAGACAACAGTATGCGTCCAACCATCCTATAGGTTGAGCAGATTGACCGTGCGCCCTGTCCAAGTGTGTTGGTACTGCAAGTCCCTCCCTTCCAAATGGTGGACTCTGCCACCATTCAGTGAATAATTGGATTGTTTGAGAGCCGAGATGGGAGGAGTTCCCAAGCCGTAATTTCCTTTTCCAAAAAGCAGTTCCAGCACTTCATAAATTGCTGAACAGAAAGAGGGTCAGTCCTTGGTCTTATCGGTTTGTTCCAATGGTACACTGCAGCGGCGGAGTTGGAGCTGTCAACTACGGTCAGGGCCAAGTACATGTCCTTTTAGTGGACCACTGGTGAATGTGCTTCCTGCCCAGGCACACACAAACTTGGACAGGACACGCCGCTTTCTCCTCGCACGTTGTCAATACTGTGCTCATGCGCCAATGTCCAGCCTCACTCCTCGCCCAACCTCACCACCATCTCAGTCCTCCACAAGTACTGCTCCATATACCACAATGTGTAGGGCAGACAGCGGTGTACGCAGTTCTTCACCTAGCTTGCTCTCGAGCGAACGAAGTCACACAGGGGAAGGAAACTGCTCCGCGTAATGCAGAAGTAAACGATGTGAGGCTTTATCCGCGACAACTGCAAATCGGAACCATTGGTGACGGACCAATGGGAGGAACATGGTGTCCGCGCTGCACCGAGGAGGGATGTACATGCGCCATGCATGGACGCACGTGTTCAATCTGGTTGTAAAAAGGTTCCTGAAGTCTTCCACCGATCTTCAGAACATTCTGAAAGATGGCCAGGAACTGTGCATGCACTTTAATCCTTCGTACAAAGCCAAGGAACACCCTCCTCTGAGTTGCAGCGGCAGAACGGCCTCCCCCAACACGCTTGATATGCGATGTTTCCGCACCGCTGGAATTCCAGCCTGCAATGTTGGACCGACTGTATGAACAGAGAAAGGCCGATTAACGCTTTTTTTTGATGATCCAGGCAGACAGAAAGTACTCCCCTGTGTAATTTGGATGTTCAGCCAGTGGCAAGCTATGCGTGACAACCTGCGTTTGTTGAGGCATTCTGAGGAGGGCCAGTTATTTGTCCAGTCGCCAGGACTACGGGGATTGGAATAACGTCATTCTCCATGCTTCATGTCTGGAACAGATGCTGGAAAAATCAGTCTGGACAGGGGACTTGGTGGATGTGGCGACTACATCTCGTGGCAACATGAGAGTCCGGTGGGGACTGTAATGCGAGGAGGAGGAGGAGGAGGAGGGGAAGGACATTGGCGCAGACGCATTGTTATGGTGAAATGAGTGGATGTTCTACCAGGTAACAAGAGAGAGGAGCAAGGAGCAGCCTGGAGGAAGAGGTGGATGGAGGAATGAGGAGGACTGAGGCAGATGACTCCAAGCACCGTGACAGTATACAGTGAAATGGAGGCAGGGGGAAGCCCCTCGGTGTCACTTGTGCAGAGAGTCCCGCAGCATGCTTATTTGCCTGGCTAGTGACAGCCGAATAGTCAGCTCCGGCAGAGGGATGATGGACTTATGGCTCTCCACCCTATTGGACTCTGACTACGGTCCAAAAATGGGAGCCTTTTTCCCAGCTATTGAGAGGGAAGAACAACACTCAAATACTATAGGGAAATCCTCGTAATAGTTGGCGCTGCCTATGTGCGGAATCGTTCCCTCCTCTGACAGGTCTGACGGGGGTTCCTCACGCGCTCTCGTACTACTGCACGCGGCTGCTGGGGGAAAGGTGGGGGGGGTCAGGAGCAGTACCAGCTCCATCTGCTGTAACTCTAAGTATGGAGGCTCTAATGAGCGCTTCCTTTAACCCGCCTTAGTGTCGGAGGGCAGTAACCAGCAGCAGCTGCGAGCAGCAGAAGAAATGGAGCATTCCTCTGAACCAACAGGTTGTGGCCTACTTGGTCAGCTCTCTGCCACCACCAGTTGAAGATTCCGCTGGACTAGGGCAGCCAAATGGATGTGTGATGGCCGCAACTATCGCCGAGTTTGCTCAGTGGAGAAGATGCTGTATGACCGGCCAGTAGTGTGCATCAGTGCGTGGTGTTCAGTCGCGGCGGGGCCATCGTTACCCCAAGGAGGAACCGCCTTGTCCAGGTAAAGTTGAAGACTGACCTATTGTCAAGATGAATCAAGCCCCCCCCCCCCCCCCCCCCTGGCTGATGGATCGGCCTAGATTTCCACACACTTGCTAGGCGTCAGTCTGGGTTCAAACTACCTGCCTCAGCCACCTATTCTGTGCCGCCACCCGCCCTGATGCTACACATCCTGCTGGATTGTGTCTCCTTCTGCCCTACCAGCCGTCTTTACCAGGGAACTGGTATTGCCACCATCCTCAACACTCTGTCATTGTGCAACTCTATGTGCTCATGATGCTGCTGATTGTTGCTGTATTGCCGTGGACAATCCACACTGTGTATTGTGCCACTCTGCGGCCTGTACTTGTTTGCCACACTCCAGAATGTCATTGTGCCACTCTCTGACTCTTATGCTGTTGCTCTGTCTTCACCTCCACTCTCTGTCATTGTGCCATGCCTGACCTCTTGCTGGCTTGCCGCGTGACTCCGCTCTCAGTAATTAGTGCGCTCTGAGGTTATACTATTTTGCCACGCTGCAAGAATGTCATTGTGCCTACTCTTCTGACTCATGCTGTTGCTCCCTGTCATCACATCCACTTCTATGTCATTGGTGCCACTGCTGACCTCATGGCTGCTGCCGCCGTTGACCTCGCTATCAGTATTGTGCCCGCTATCTGTGGCCTGATATATACTATTTTGCCACCTGCGAATGTCATTGTGCCACTCTCTGACCTCATGCTGGTGCTCATGTCATCACCTCCACTCTCTGTCATTGTGCCACTGCCTGACCTACATGTGCTTTGCGCCGTTGAACCTGCTCCTCAGTCATTGTGCCGCTCTGTGGCCTAAATACTATTTTGCCACATGCAGAATGTCATTGTGCCACTCTTGACTCCATGCTGTTTTGCTCATCCTGTCATCCACCTCCACTCTCTTCATTTGTAGCACTGCCCTGACCTCTATGCTGCTGCCGACGTGACCTCCGCTCTCAGTCATGAGCGCTCTGGGCCTAATACTATTTTGCTCACCTGCGAATGTCATTGTGCCACTCTCTGACATTCATGCTGTTGCATCCTGTCTTCACCTACACTCTATTGTCTTTGTGCTCACTGCATGACCTCATGCTGCTGCCGCCGTGACCTCGCTCTCAGTCATTGTGCCGCTCTGTGGACTATACTATTTTGCAAACATGCAGAATGTCATTGTGCCACTCTCTGACACTCATTGCTGTTGCTCTGTCATCACCATCCACTCTCTGTCAGGCTGTGCCACTGTCTGACCTCATACTGCTGCCGCCGTGACCTCCACACTGTTATTGTGCCACTCTGTGGCTAATACTGTTTTCGCCTCCAAATGTCATTGTGCCACTGTCTGACCTCATTACTGCTGCCGCCGTGACCTCCACACTGTGTATTGTGCCCTCTGTGGCCTAATACTGTTTTGCCACCTCCAGAATGCCATGTGCCACTGTCTGACCTCATACTGCTGCGCGCCGTGACCTCCACACTGTGTGATTGTGCCACTCTGTTGGCCTAATACTGTTTTTGCCCCCTCCATAATGTCATTGTGCCACTGTCTGACCTCATACTGCTGCGCCGTGACCTCCACACTGTGGCATTGTGCCACTCTGTGGCCTATACTGTTTTCGCCTCCATATTGTCATTGTGCCACTGTCTGACTCATACTGCTGCCGCCGTGACCTCACACTGTATCATTGTGCACTCTGTGGCCTAATACTGTTTTTGCCCCTCAAATGCATTGTGCCACTGTCTGACCTCATACTGCTGCCGCCGTGACCTCCACACTGTGTGATTGTGCCACTCTGTGACCTAATACTGTTTTTCCGCCTCCATAATGTCATTGTGCCACTGTCTGACCTCATACTGCTGCCGCCGTGACCTCCACACTGTATCATTGTGCCACTCTGTGGCCTAATACTGTTTTGCCACCTCCAGAATGCCATTGTGCCACTGTCTGACCTCATACTGCTGCCGCCGTGACCTCCACACTGTGTGATTGTGCCACTCTGTGCCCTAATACTGTTTTTCCGCCTCCAGAATGTCATTGTGCCACTGCCTGACCTCATGCTGCTGCTGCCATGACCTCCACACTGTGTGATTGTGCCACTCTGTGGCCTAATACTGTTTTGCCGCCTCCAGAATGTCATTGTGCCACTGCCTGACCTCATGCTGCGGTGGCTGCCGCCGTCACCTCCACACTCTATCACTAATGTGCCACCTGAGCTCTCAGCTTGTTTTTTTCCAGCTTTCGCTGGCATGACTTTATCAGGCTACATTCCCGCTTGAGTTTTTTGGTCAGTTTTGCCCTCTTAAGTGCCCAGGGAATTTTATAGTGAAGCGATTCTAAGAGCGGCGGCAGTCATGTGCGTGTCATACTAAAACACAACATTGTATGAAGACCAAACCAAGCTCCCTCTGCATATTTAAGCATGGCACAACGTTCTACAGCCCCCCTGAGGTCGGGGCAGCCTGG